>OZ014458.1:5215025-5512525 GCA_963966035.1 Acleris laterana | reverse complement strand
GTATCTCTAGTATTTTCTTTATTGGTCCTTTCTTTTATAACTTGCCACATGGTTTTTGTAACATTCTTTGAGGACTCAATTTTTTTTATAAATTGGTTCCGTTTTGAAAGTTTAATTATTTTCTTTAAGGTTTTTTCATATGTTTTATAATGTTTATTTAAAATAGGGTTATGTTTTTGTGACTGTACTAGTAGTTTTAAAAGCCTTTTATTTTTACAGGAAACTTTTAAACCAACACTTAACCAAGATTTGCTTTTTTTCTTTTTCAAACGTATTTTTTGTTTGGGAACACATCTGTTCAAAATAGTGACCATTTGTTTGTGAAACGCACTGTAATTTTGGTTTATATTTTGGTATGGTGTAAATATGCTATTCCAGTTAATGCTTTGGAGTTGTGCCTGAAACATGTTTATATTTCTGTTACTAAATATTCTTTTTTCGGTCCATGATTTGTCATTTTCAGCTGGCTGTGATGATGGGAGAGTGATGACAATGCCTCTATGATCAGATAGGTCAAGTTCTATAACATTAAAGAAGCAGTTTACATTGTTAAAGTTTGTAAAGACTACGTCCAGACAAGTTGAAGATGTGTCAGTTATTCTTGTAGGTTCTTTAATATTTTGAAAGAAATTGTAACTTTTAAACAGTTCAGTCATACTTTTTGTTTGGCTAGAATAACCAAGGAAATTTACATTGAGGTCTCCTCCAATTATAACATTCTTCTTACTAAACTTAATTAATACTAATTTCAATAAATTTTCTAATTGTACATTAAATAAATTTACTTCTCTACTACTATTTGGCCAATATATAGTTATAAGTATTAAATTTAACTTAATTATTTCTATTGCACATATTTCAATCACATATTCTATAGATAGTTTAGCTATATCTTCTAATTCGGTATACTCTATGTTTTCTTTTGTCAGTATACAAACGCCTCCGCCTACGCGTTCCTTTCTGCTAAAAATACTAGCCACATTATAATTTTCTATGTTTAATAAATTTATTTTAGCGTCTGTGATCCATGTTTCAGTTAAACAAATAATTGGTATGTCCTTTTCTTCTGTTAGTGCTTCCAGTAAGTGAATTTTATTGCTAACACTTCTGACATATTGGTAGATGGATCCCAGGAGATACCCATATTATCCTAAGACTAGGGCTGCCACCTGCCTGTGTTTTCCAGGACCTGTCTCAGTTCAGATCGGGGTTGTTCAAAATATTTTTGGGGATAGATTCGTTATTGTTTCACTAAGGGCTGATTTTTCAATCTCCAGATAACACTATCTGTCAGGTTAATTGTAGCTCTGTCCTTTTCTTTGTCATAAGAAAGATAAGGACAGAGCTACAATTTACCTGACAGGCAGTTTTATCTAGAGATTGAAAAATCAGCCCTAAGAATAATTTAACATTTTCGTTTACTTTTCATATGTTCCGTTGTGGGAATAAGACCACTGGTGAAATCACTAGCATAGAGCCATGCCATCTCAGTCCTTCGGGGTTGGCAATGCATTTGTAGTAACAGGATTGCAGTATTTAAGATTGTAGTCTTTTGAATGCAAATGTCCTTGGGTCTCAGAACCCACTTACAGATGCCGTCAAACTTCTTGAACACTAGGCGCGGTGGTGGGGGAGAGTTTGCGCATCGTACACATACGTGCAAAAAAAGTACCTAATTTTTATTTCAAATCTCGGTATAATTATTGAGCCCACAACACAAGTCTTAGTGAGCTTATTGTGGGACTAGGTCGATCCGTGTATAATCACGCCTTTTTCCCGCAGGGGTAGGCATAGATTACGGATTTCCATATTCTACGATCCTGACATACTTCCTTCGCTTCACATACTCTCATAACCCTCTTCATACATCCTGATCAGTTATTTTATAGTTTTATATTTATTTATTTATTTAATTATATTGATAGTTGTATGGAACACAAGTTGAGAAATAAAACAAAAGATATATATGTTTCAAATGGCTGTTATTGAAAAGTCTAAAAATGTCATGTTTGCGGTATTCAGTCTTCTTCTAAAAAGGAAATTCCTTCCATTAAGTTAGTTCCAGCGCTGGTACTAGGTCTTGGTTCAAGGGAGTTGGAGCTAGTTTGTGTATCTTGACTATCATTATAACATTATTTCATTTTAACAAAAACTCAACAATTTTTTTAAATAAGAAACTCAACAATAACAATTGGCTTTATCACTGCACGCAAGTGTACGCGGGAGGCAAAGGAACGTGAACGTGGCGCGGAACGCAAACGTCAACTGATTGACCAATCGTGCGGACGCGACGAGACACCCCTGCCGCCCGCCACGCCGCCACCGCCCGCCCCCTCCCAACGACACCTAAAAATCGCATCTGCGCATGCAAGGTCAAATGTTCAAGAAGTTTGACGGCATCTGTACCACAGGTGGCCTTTCTATTTTCTTTCTTTCTTTCAAAAAAGGGTACCTACCTACTCAATGGCAATGAAGTCTAATTTTAGCTATAGAATAAAAAAAACAAAAGAGTATTTAACTCAGAGCAATAGCTATAGCTAATATACCCGATTTTAGCGCTGAAGGACATTGAGGACAAGTCAATATACCATATTGTGTAAACGACTGTATATCGGAAAGCGGTCTGTACCCTTACCATGAGTTACAGTTTGCGAGTGGAATGCTCTGTCCCTTGCACTCTATAAGAACACTGCGAGGTCTACGAGGGATATAGCATTCGATTCGCTAACAAGTACGGTAATACCACTCATGGTTAGGGTACTGATCCCTAGTTGGTCATGTTTTTCATTGAGCTCACTCCTGCTTCGTTTTTCTGTGCAATCTTAGCCTATGGCATAAGTCTATGTTAACCGCTGTACATGTAGGTTCTAGCACCAATTTGACCAAAATTACTTAGGTGTTTTAATGACTGTTACAGGACTGGGAGCTGTATTCCAAGCTACAAGTATTTTACAAACAAGTTTCGAGAAATAATTCACCAATAGGATAGTGAACCTAGTAAAACAAAATAATCCTATTGGTGGAGTTTTCCTCGCAACGCCGCTTAGCTGCCTCGCACAGCTCTGGTGGAAACGCAGCCTGAAGCCACTGTTTTACTTTGGTTATTGAGATAGTATTTTTCATGATTCGGTCGCTTTTGCTGTCAAGTTGATAAGCTATATTGTTAATGATAGGAATGTAGGGGCACTATCAGAGTGTCCAGAGAGTAATCCCATAATGTAATGATTACAATATTATCAGAGATGCGATTTATTTGAAATACTTCTATTTAAAATGCAAATACAAAATGCAAAATAGCTATTTTGTATTTTGCATTTAAATGCTTTTTAGTAAGAAGCATTTTGTATTTTATTTGAAATACCTTTCGAGATATATTTTGCATTTTTAATATTCATTTCAAAATGCAAAATACTTTGTGATACAAAAACAACACATCCTTACCAAGTTCAGCGCCAGTAGAAAGACTTTTTTCGTACGGTGGGATGATTATGAGACCTCACAGAAGAAAAATGAGTGAAGAGGTATTCGAACAACTGGTATTGTTAAAAAGCGTAATAGAATAAATAAAAATATCTGAGATTAGGTCAAAAGGTATTTTATTTTGAAAAAGTATTTTGAAAATACCTATTTTGCATTTAGCATTTCAAATACAAAACGCAAAACTATTTGGTATTTTGCATTTGAAATAGTAAATCTAAAAAGTATTTTGCATTTTGTATTTAAATGCTTTTTTAAAACCATTTTGTACATCTCTGAATATTATAAAAGCAAGATGGTCCAATAAATTGGAACAAGAACACCGGTGTTATGGTCGCCCTAGGCCCCAATGATTATTTACTTCGAAGCGCCACAAATTAACTGTCTAGACCGCAAACCGTCCCTAGGGCTTCCCGGCCGATAACCAGGAGTTAATACGGTCGCGGTGATGTCCGGACCCTGGACTAAGTAGATTTAGGAATAGGTATAATCTGGCAAAAATGTCTTGAAGTTAAAAAGTGGCAACACTGTAATGTCATCGCTTTCAAATCAGTGGCCTAAAGGTCTTGTAACCAGGCCATAAAATCCAAAAAAAAAAAAAAAAAAGCTTTCAAATCAATGTAAGAAAAAAAGGGACGACATTACAGTGTTGCCACTTTATAATTTCAAGCCTTTTTGGCCAGACTATACCTACGTCATACTGGACATAAAAATTATAGTAGTTAATTGATAACAGAATGGTGTAAATCTGTTCTGATCAAATAATTTTCATTTTATTTATTTTTATTATTATTATTATTTGAGAAAAAATAGGATATTAGCAGTGTTTGTTACGCCCGCTATGGAGTGGTCGTAAGGACGACATTTTTTATGTAACCGCATGAATATGAATCGCATGATTAAAATATGCTACTGGTAATTTTTGGGGTTTCATAATCTACAAGAAACCCTTATAGTTTCGTTATGTCTGACTGTCCATCGTTCCGAGGTTTGACTCAAAGACTCTTGGTATCTAATAAAAAGCTGTAAATAAATTGACTCTTTTTGGGTAGGATTTTCAAAAATATTGCAGGTAGGTATGTACACGAACATACCTACCTGCCTACCTACATTTATAGTAATAATTTTTCTTAGGTCATCACATCAAGTGATAAAAATTTGAATAATTAATTAAACTTATCTAGGATGCAACCAAATAACTTCAAACAAGTAGAAAACTAGTTTTTTAAGAATTTTTTTCGTGTTTATCTTGTAGGAGACGAAACCCTACACTGAGATTGGTCTGACATGCTCTTGCCCGGTTAGAAGACGTACCTTAACTATAAAAACATTATTGTAGAGACCCGGGAAATAGGGGATTACCTGTCTGAATGATTGCTAAATTACGAGCCTGGCAATCCCAGTTACCGTCGAAGCATTTATAATATTTTTCTCAATGATTGTGAGGAAATAACACAATGTTATAAAAATCGACGAGTTGAGAATATTTTCCCGTTTACGAAGTCTGTTAAAAAGCAATTGTGATAATTTCACGCGCAACGAACCGCCGGCTGCCGCAACCGCTTTATTTTATTAAGTGGCCACACATGCTGCTACGTCCACACAAGAATAAAAAGGGATGGCTTCATGTGCTTCCACGCTGAGAACGTGAGATGCAAACTGCGCGCCATGATTGCGGTGATGATTTCTATTCAATTTTAGTTTATTATAGAATTACAAAAAAAAAACTTATCAGCGGGCCTAGTAGGTATGGCTGCGTCTATATCGCGTGTCAACTGTGGATAAAGCATCCGTCACTTTTTGACACGTGTACTTATTTACCTGTCAGAAGGTGACGGATGCCTTATCCAAAATGTATCACGTGATAAACGCAGCCATATGAGGCCCCAAGATTAATAAGTGATACTACGCAACTATAGAATCAAAAATCATCGTTAACTATCGTAGGGTTTCGATGATTCAACCAGAAACATGTGAAAGAGGTGTAACGTTAGAAAAATAAAACTATTGAGGTTATTATTTCTAATCGGGTGAAAAATAAAACTGTCAAGGAAATATGACCAAGTTTAATATATCCAAAGAAAAGACACATCAGTTTGGTTATTAAGATCCAGGGGGCCTAATATGGCTGCGTGTACCGCGTGACAAAATGTGGATAAAACATCCGTCATCTTCTGACACTTATCTAAGTACATAGGTACGACCATGACAGATGCTTATCCACATTTTGTTACGCGATAAACGTAACCATACTAGGACTGCAGGGTAGTGATTCTGTAAACAACGCCGGTCGTGCGGACTGTCGAGTAATAAATATCCAAGCGGCGAGATTAAGTAGTCCCGTCAGTGCGAACAAAACACATTGTGGCGCGTGCATTTTCAATTAAGCAGCCTTATACGTTCGACCCATCGTGCTGCTAAATTGAAAATGCACGCGCTACAATGTGTTTTGTTCGCACTGACGGGACTACTTAATCTCGCCGCTTGGATATCACTCGACAGTCCGCACGACCGGCGTTGTTTACAGAATCACTACCCAGATCACGAAACACCATCGACTTAAGCGTATGTAGGCTATATGGCTTTATGACAGTACAATAATATAATACTATCGAGGCTGGTCTGATGATGGAGACTCAGGGTAGCCATAGGAACTCCTTAATTACACATGATAAACCCGTAGTGTTAGGGCTTGTTAGAATCGCCTTGACAAGTAGATGACAACTGTGCCAAAAACAGTACAGTCGGCAATAAACGCTTGCCCCAAAAATGAATTTTTTGACAGACATTTATTTTAAACTTAACAACCGAGGCCCTTCCATTCACCTTTATTAAAAAACAAAATAAATACTAGGTTCCTCTTGTGCCTTTCGGATCGAGGGCCCGTCACAAGCCGTGACATTTTGCCCGTTCTGCCACCGTATAGTTATACGCCACTGATCCAATCCTAGCGTTTTTCTGTTCGTTTCAAAATATTTACGAAAAACGAAAAGTATAATGTTGGCTAGGTACTTTTCTATTCTCTTCGATAAACCACGTGATCAATTTGTGATCCCATACATTTCAAGACGATAGAACAGAAAAACGATAACGGCGTGTGCATCTTGTCTGGACCCCCAGATGTAGTGAATAATCCTTTCCCATCGTTTCTTGTCGGCTTAGTTCGTATTTATCTAGCTTTCTCAATTAGCTTCAGCACCCATCAATAAGCCAACTGAGAAGGCAAGATAAATACGAAGTTATCCGACCAAAAACGATGGGAAAGGATTATTCACTACATCTCGTTGCTTAAATACTAAAGGGCCACAAATCAAAATGTGTTTGTGTTGCATTTAAATTCGGAATGCTATATACTTACTTTAAGTTTTAAATCAAACAATATCTATTTTCGTTTTGTGGCGCTTTTGCGTTTAAGCAGCGATCTGTACTTTGAGTTGATCAGTTTTAACTGTCGAAAATATTGACAAATAGGTATAACGAAATTAACTTCAATCCAAATTAAAACCTTACACAAACAAAAAACGTTTAATCTCTTAAGCTTTTGAAGGTTTCAGCTCCCCCGAAAGCGTCAAGTAGCACCGAATAAGAAGTATTTGTGAAGCAAGGAAGGATTGAGTTTCCCGACTCGGGTTTGGGAATAATACTGGGGTGTGATTCTGTAAATAAGCAAAGGTGAACGAATGCACGAGTGATACCAAGCGGCGAGATTAAGTAGTCCCGTCAGTGCGAACAAAATACATTGTTGCGCGTGCATTTTCAATTAAGCAGCCTTATACGTTCGACCTATCGTGCTGCTAAATTGAAAATGCACGCGCTACAATTATGTGTTTTGTTCGCACTGACGGGACTACTTAATCTCGCCGCTTGGTATCACTCGTGCATTCGTTCACCTTTGCTTATTTACAGAATCACACCGCTTCGTAAAAACAATCCGTTACGCAACGTCATCGTTAGTGAACACCGTTTCAGCATTACAGCTACCAGGAAAACATGGCCGCGGGTAAATTCACGACCAAGGTCAGAACTGAGTGGCCTTCTAATTTGCGGCAGCGGTACTTGTAGCCTTTGTTATCCTGGTACACAATTTTGGAGATCGCTTGAATCTTCGACAGGTTTTATGAATTTTCACCAAATTTAATTGCATCGAAAACTTTCTGTTGGAGGTTTGGTTGTTTTCAAGTTGACTACATTATTAGGCCCTTTATTTATTTATTTATTTATTTAAACTTCTTTGCACAAAATACAATAAAGTACAAATGGCGGACTTAATGCCCAATGGCATTCTCTACCAGTCAACCAGTAGGCAAAACAGAAAAAAAAAACTAAGGTCGGTGCGAAGAAAAAAGCTTGTGCTTTAGATATTCCACATTGTTTTTACCTATACTTTTCGTATTGTTGCTATGGTAGCTCATATTAACTTGACGGTAAAGACAGCCGAGTCGTTAATAATACAAAATAATTTGCAAAGTAGAAAAGAGGCTTAGGTTAGGTTAATGCACATAAGTAAGAGATATGAAAATACAATAAGTTAATTTTAAATTAAATGGTGAAATTATTGCTTTAGATGCATTCCATCATAATCCTCAGGGTTGGCCACGCATTTGCAGTCTATGGGTCACAGATCCCATTTTCCATCAGTTAGCGTGTGCTAACTAGCCTTCTCCATTCCATAAAAAAAAAACGAGAACTTTCATATATGACCGGAGGGGCTATCGCCTAACGCACTCGCAATTGCAATTGTTTTCATTTTGAAAATGTAAGGCTTGTCTGCATACAAAATGAAAACAATTGTTCCACTTTGAAGCCAATAGCGATTGCGAGTGCGTCAGGCAATAGCCCCCCTGGTCACAGATTTTTCTGAATTAAAAAAGAACTAATGTGTGAGACTTTCCTATACTGACCGGTCTAAACGAGCCACCGTGTACCTATAGGGAGTACCGGAGTGTACCCGTAAGTATTATTTACAAGCCCACAACGATTACGATATTGGGCTGACCTTTACACAAAGGGCTCGAGGTCAAGATTAAGGACACGAAAGCCTACTCGCAAAGCTTATACGTGTATAGAAGTATAATGTCTTCCCGCTGTTTTGTTCGAATAGAATGCGAGTCTTAAGATTGTAGTCTTGAGAATAAATTCAAGGTAATAAAAATAAACTTAATATACCTAGTAAAAGAAAAAAATCAAGAAGATGACCGATTATAAATTTAATTCTATCTAATTAAGTAGGTACAATGTAAGAAATAATAATATGTTAACTATAACAATAAGATTTGTCAGATATATGGACAATGACGTGTAAAATAATGTTTATTTTATCAATAAATGTCTCATTCTCATTCTCAATGCAAATGTCTACGGGTCACATCCTATTTACCACCAGCCCTCTATTTCACTATCTTGACAATGACACGTGACAGGTGACAATTCAGTTTACATCGCCAATGATATGGGTAAGGACCAAAAAGTTGGACCATAGTTAAGCGCGGTTTTTTAACCATACAAACAACGAAGTCGAAAAAAGTTCCGTTGTGCAACGAAAAGTATCGCTAGAATTGTATGGCAAATTTTTGTGTTACAGCGGAAAAGTTTCATAGAAAATTTAACTGAGTGAGTTAGCGTACACAATTTTTTGCTCCTTATCCATATGTTACTTGGATTGATGTAAGCTGTGCCATGCATACTAAAATGTCACGTGTCACCTGTCATTGTCAGGAGGGTGAAATAGGGGGCATGTGGCCTACTGCTCGTTTGCATTATCTATATGACAAAAAATGTAAGGCCTCCCAAATGTGTTGCCAGTTAAACCTAAGCACTAAGATAGAATGCCTGTATGCTAGTAATTTCGCTGGTTGGGTCCATTTTATTTTCTTTGTTTCCATTTTTTTCTCCAATAGCCTGCTTTTAGTTTTTAATAGCGTTAAGTAGAATTGTATGTTTCTGCTCGACTCAGTACTTCGAGAAACGCCGCGGGCGGCCGCAAGCCAAGGGTTCCGTTAATGTGAACCATTTTACTTAGTAATTCGTATTTATTATTTAAACCACTTGATATAGTGAAATACGCGTCCCTTGAGCTTATGCAACTACGTCTCTATTGCCTAACGCACTCGCTATCGCAATCGGCTTTAAAGTGGAACAATTGTTTTTATTTTGTATGCAGACAAGCCTTCGGACTGACAATAGTGTTGTATTAACAAGATATTCTTAAAAACGTAAAGACATACTTCTGGTTCTACCATATTTCCTATTAAATCAAAAAGTAAATAATGCTTTAGGTTAAGATGACAGAGTTCAAATTAAATTAACTACGGAATTATTTTTAAATAATAAAAATCTCGGAAATTATGCGTTATTGGACTACATGTTATACTACATTATTTAATCATTACGACCTCAGCTATATGCTGGTAAATTTATGCGGCTTCCTCGCGAACACCGTGTATAAACCTTCCTCTTGAATCACTATCTATTGCTGAAAACTGCATAAAAACCGTTGAGTATTTTAAAAGATCTAAGCGAACAGACAGCGGAAGCGACTTCATTTCATACAATGTAAAGATTATTTTTTAACCTCCTTACTTATAAACGTGGAATAAGCTTGGAATAGTTTATGCCATGCTTTATTGTCCTTATCTGTAATTCTGACATTTGCATCTGACAGAAAGTGACAAAGCATGGCCAAGCTTATTTCACGTTTATAAGTAAGGGGGTAAATGTTCTACTATCTGTGTTTAAAATAAAAGGTCACTTAGTAAAAAACAAAGAGAACCCACTCTTTCGCGTTACTCACCTTCAATTAAAATAAACCTTTTTTGTTTTTTCTTGTGCTATTTTTAAATCGAATAGTGCGATATCGTGTCGCGCTCAGCGAAATGGATGTTCTGTGTTCTGAAAATGCGAGCTCACTTGTACTGGGCGGGGCGGGGCTTCAACATAATAATATAGGTACATATATATAATCCTAATTGATTTATTTAAAAAAAAAACTTGTTTTCCGTCTCTATCTATGAAATTTGTCATACACTACAAATAAAGGATAAAATCTGAAATCTATATTTTTTTTATTAAATGACAAAAAAGTTATGTGTGAGCGCTCGGTGGGCTAATCTGACTCGCACTTGTCCGGTTTAAAAAATAATGTAATTTCTGGGCTTGTAACCTGTCACTAATACACTGGTAAACATCTAAGCCTAATTGCACAAAATGTGGTTACAGAATTATTAACAAGTTTTTAGAGTTGTTGGTAATTCAGTAGCTCTGCCTACCCCACTCTGGGAATAAAGGCGTGAGTTTATGTATGTGTATGTATGTTCAATTTCAAACGCACATTTTAAGCAAATTTCAATCTTAGAATTTATGCAGTAAGATTTGTAGCTTTGTAAAAATTCAAATTTGGAAATGAACTGTAAAGACGCGTTCGATTTTCAAAACGCTATGCATTTAAGGGTACCAATTAAGTTATAGAGAGCATTTAAAAACAATCGCTGCCGGCAAGAATGGGTTTTCATACGTTTGGTTTGGTTTGGTTTTATACGTGTGGTGGCCGGGTATGAATAGCGCCACTCCATGTCTTGCCGTGGATGTCGTAAGAGGCGACTAAGGGAATATAGGTTTGCAGTATTATTAGGCGATGGGCTTGCAACCTGAGGGCCCAGGCAAGATGCATTACGTTTCTATTCGTTTAGCTTTTAAACCAATCGCGTCACTGGCACATCACGTGACTTTTCGTATCACGTCATCTACCAGTGACGCAATTGGTTGATTGGTATAAACTAAACGAAGAGAGACGCTAGCTTGCGTAGTACATCTTGTCTGGGCCCCCTGTCATATACGCTGGTAAACATCTTAGCCTATTTGTACAAAATGTTGTTACTGAATGCGCCGAGCAAACGCTGAGCGTCCAGTGGCGCCTTCATTACTATTATTGTGTTTTCTAATTAACTAAAGATTTTCCTTTGAATCAAACGAAATGTTTTTGTAGTGCAAGTAAAAACACAATTTATGGGATACGTAACAAACTTTAATAACAATTACCCTTTGAGTAGTCAGCTTAATGGGAAAAGGTGGCCACTTTTTTCCGTTATGTTAATAACTCGAAGATGAATTGTTATTAAACTATATGATATACCCTATAAATTGTGTTTTTATTTGTAGTACAAATACATTTCGTCCAATTTTAAGAAAATACTTTAGTTTATTAGAAAACACAATGAAAGTAATGAGGGCGCCACTGTACATCCGGCGTAAGCTCGGCGCAGTCTTAAAGTTGAAGGTAACTTTGTAGCTCTGCCAACCCCACTCTGGGGTTACAGGTGTGAAGGTATGTACAGATGTAGTGCAAAATGATTTTCCTTCGGGAAAACTCGGATCTCAATCGGAATACGATGGCACCCGAACTGTCAATCAATGATTGTATTAAATGAGTGACGTTTTCATGTCCATGAAAATGATGTCCATGAAAATGATGTCCATGAAAATGGACATGAAAACGTCACTCATTTAATACAATCATTGATTGACAGTTCGGGTGCCATCGTATTCCGATTGAGATCCGAGTTTTCCCGAAGGAAAATCATTTTGCACTACATCTGTAGGTATGTGCGTGTGTATTTTACTCATTGGTACAAAATGAAGCTCTTTGCATCTTCGAAACACGTATTGCAAGTGTAAGGCCGAAGCGAGTAGTTATACTCGGTTATAGCTCTCGTACAGTCACGAGATTAAATTTGGTACCCACCTTAGGTCCAAAGTCAATCTGACATTCTACAACAATAAGGTTGAGTTTCCGAAAAGTTACAAATGACTTGACATCTCTAATGACATTGACGACTTCGAGCATATTTTTCTTGAAATGGGTCCCAAATTAACGCTCGTGACCGTACCTATTTTCTCTTAGCGCATAAAAATCGAACTCTCATCAAATCTCAGCCACCGCATCACAACTCTTGTATGTGGAAAATGGGAAATTCCGCGAAATTCCCGGCTACAAGGGATATAAATTCTCCCAAGCGCCTGTCGATTTGAATTTATTAAAGTTTTTTCCCGAGGTGTCGGAATTCGATTACACGCCGTTTCTTATGTGAAATATGGTCCTTATTTCACGTGGTATAAGGGTGTTAAATTAATTTTCGGAGTATTTGACGATGTGAGTCACCAGCAGATATTTTCTGATGACGTTACAAGAAAAAAGGTCTGCTTTCTGGAAATCGTACTTTATACGGGTGTCCTTAAAAGGGGGTAATATTTTTCTGGAGAAAGTTTGTATGTTTTTTTCTGTGACTAAGGGTTATCGATCGTTGGGTCGGTGATCAGTTCACCCAAGAAGTGTCATATAATATAACCTTTGTTAGGTTTATGTTAGAACCTCGTGGGTTTTAATGGTATTTGGAATTTCAAAGCTTTCTTTCAAAGTACAACATTGTTTTAACATAACACGTTTATCACGCAATTTACCCATACTATTTTACGAGCAATGTTTATTTGTTTATATATGTTTAATAAATGTTATTTAAGAATTATGATCATGTTCTCGAAAACGTCTCTAACGATTTGGATAAAATTAGAAATATAGTGATTTTCGGGGGCCATCTAATTCGTATGTTTTTTTTTCTCGGTTTTCCACGTTTTCCATGTACCTACTTAATCGCGTAATTGATAAGTTTGGTTGAACTTTGGAGTCATCTGAGTAAACTGCTATCGTTTTACGAAAGAAAACAAAAAAAAGGCGTGAATTCATTCCTAAATCAATTTGGCACAAGTCGAGGATTCTTTTCCTTTGACGTTAAGTTAGCGAGGCGTGAAATCACTGCTTTTAACGATACAATTGGAATGTGACAATGTGTTGCGTGTTCGAAATTGCGTTAAAATTACAATATAGCGAGAATTTAGTTACGTACACAGAATAGAAGAGAGAATTTGTCTTGGATGGTGTGAATTGAATAAAATTGATCAAATCATAGTGAGGGTAAAATACCAAATTATATTGTAGCATTATCGCTCTATTAAAAACAATACCATCAAAACCAAATATGAAATCAAGTTCGGAACGGTTTCGCTGATTACAGAAGTGAGAACTTAGAATATTTTCAACAAAACGGCGACTTCAGTTGGACTAACCTATTACCATTTGAATAGAAGGTTTTTTTGGGTTTTTTGAAGGCGTTTTTTTTTGTTTTTTTAAGCATTTATTTTGATGATTCTTATGACAATCGATTTGTCGTAATCTGATGAGTGTCACTAAAGATTTACGATCGATCGATACGAGTGATCAAAATTAAATAAAAAACGTCAACGACCTACCTATTTATATGGCGAATTGAATAGGTATTTTTAAATCATTGTAGGTGTCTCATCCATCATCATATTTAATTTTGAGTGATTATTTAGGATTTACAATCATTTATAGTTGGTTAGCAACAGTTGGGTTTTTTAAAACCTGCTTTTTTATTCTGAAAACTAATAACTGATCTGGTTCTACCCTCATACGTGGTCCAATTCAACCGAATACCAATTCAAAAGAGACTCGTAAGCTGAAAATAACGTTAAAAAACCGGCCAAGTGCGATTTGAACTCGCGTGTAGAGGGTTCCGTACATACGTAACTTCATAATTATTTTTTTTGTTACATTTCTTATAGGTTTTCCTGTAATCTACAAGCAATGAACTATATCTTGTATTTGTTTCAAAATGTTAGGCTAAGTAGTTTCGGTGATCAAGGGGGTTTGGTAAATTTTCGTCTTTTCTTGGAATAAAATCCAAACTATTTATTTTCTAATAATTACAAAAATATATTTGAGATCCTCATAACGAGCCCAATTAAAATTAACAGTAAGGTTTGCAAAACCTTTTTTTTTTATTTCGTATTTTGGCTCCCGATAATGTGTTACTTAAAAAAAAAAATACTTTTCACATCTGTGTTTGAGTCATAGGTATACACCATCCTACCAAATTTCACATGATTCCCTCCAGTAGATTCGGACCATAACGCCTGTGACAGACGGGCGGACAGACGAGTGATCCTATAAGGATTCCGTTTTTAATTTTTTGGACGGAACCCTAAAAACAACGTACACATTTCCGCCCAACGCGTTACTAGTCCATTTTCACCACATAAAGAACCTTTTCAACTCGATAGCTAAAAAAACTACGTGTTTTCTGTGTTGATGAAAACATCCCGAATCCCTTTGAAAAGAACTTTTTGAACTAGATTTTGTGTTTTTGCGAATGTTTTAGGCTTAACTGAAACTATTGAAAGGGATATTCTGCTCTACTATTCCAAATGGCGGGATCTCACATACAACTCTTGTAGCAATCGCAACCTCATTACTAATAGGAGAGGGTTCAATCTGCTTTGGCTATCGAATTTGAGATAACCGCTTATAGGTACGTATTGGCTTGTTTGTTATTGAGGTTATATTGTAGTAGCCTCGGAGCCTTTTGTAAATCCGGACAGAAAAATAGAGGAGTTATAAAAGTGAAATGTTAAAAATAATTTATTCAAGTAAATGATATACAAGATTAATAAATTTGAGTAACTTCAATTTCTTAGGTTGTTAAAAATTAATACATAATTAGGTAATTGATGAAACTTGACTAGGTTTCATAGAAGTCGGGCGGGTTGAAAGTAGAGGTTGCGCTGTGTCGGGGGTTATTTTATAGATTTCATTTATAGTTATTGGAAATTGGATATAGTTTAAGTGAAAGAGAAGCCCTGGCATTATGGTTTGGTTTTCTTGAGGCGATGGATGACTAAAGTTGAGGACACTTACCGCCGCATATTGCCTACGGGCTCACGGATCAAGTTATGATTGCCGGTCCAGCGGGCCTAGTATGGCTGCGTCTATATCGTGTGTCAACTGTGGATAAAGCATCCGTCACTTTTTGATACGTGTACTTATTTACCTGTCAGAAGGTGACGGATGCCTTATCCAAAATTTATCACAATTTGTATTATAACTTTGTGGCTTAAAGAGTTACCCTTTACAAAAAATCCGTTAAGGCAACCACCTGTTCGAGGATTGAGTGGTCAAACCCGATAAATCAAAATAATTGTTTATTCAAATTTCAATTGTTTTGATGTATTCATTAATGTTCTTTTTGACACAACAAGTTATATCGACTTATCGGGTTTGACCACGCAACCCTTTTCAAGCTTAGTAAGTTAAATAAATCTTGTTATTCGATAAATTATTTAAGACAAGCTGTAAAAAGAAATACTGCCAAAGTCTGTGAAACAAATTGTTTTGAGTCTACCCACAAAATACTGTACAGTCGGTTTAAAATAAGTATGACATGAGTTGGCATATAAATACTACAACGTACTTAGGTATACTTCGTAAGGTATTTATTGCATTTTTTAAGTTAACCTAAGGTACTCGTATATCTTAGGTACTTGCAAATTATCAACATTAACCCTGTGAGGGCTCTATTCTTAATGCACATAAGGTATATTACAAATAAGCACAAACCGATATAAAATGAGAAACACTTGAATGACAAACCCAAACCAAAAATAAATACCTACGTTTGAAGTATTTTTTAAGTCATGACTAAAAAATTAATGGAGAAGGTACAGATGTAGTGCAAAATGATTTTCCTTCGGGAAAATTCGGATCTCAATCGGAATACGATGGCACCCGAACCGTCAATCAATGATTATTATTTATATTTTTACTTTATTGTTTAGTGTCAAATGACAAAGTGACAAATGACAGCATTTGTCATTTGACACTAAACAATAAAGTTCCATTTTAATGGACATGAAAACGTCACTCATTTAATACAATCATTGATTGACAGTTCGGGTGCCATCGTATTCCGATTGAGATCCGAGTTTTCCCGAAGGAAAATCATTTTGCACTACATCTGTAAGCAAGCGCACATGTCACCTAATAGTAAGTGGGATCTATAACCCATAGACATTTATATTTTGCAATCTTAAGACTGCAATCCTAAGACCGCAAATGCGTTGCCAACCCAAGAATAAGATGGAATGCCTCTATCGTAGTTATTTCACCGGCTGTCTTACCCCCACACCGGAACACAACAAATGCGATGCTCACCTTTATTATACATAATAATTATGGGTGACCATGAGTAAAATCATATTATTAATACACTAATATATTAGTGTATATCTAATTAAGTACCGCTTTTGGGTGATTCTTCGAGCGTTTCAACCGCCTCATTTATCTGGTCACTTTTTTGTAGAAGTGGCTGCAGATTCAGATTTTGTTTCTGTTTAGGTATCTAAGGTTACCGGACATCTCACAAATATCCAAAAACGGCATCAAAATATACGCCCAATTCTTCAAAAATATGTCCAGATAAATGAGGCGGTTGAAACGCTCGAAGAATCACCCTTTTATGTATCTGTAGTGATCAACAAGCTGGACCGAAGATTCCGCAGTCAAACTGTGCAAACAGTTTTGTGGAACAATGCATGATATGTAGGTAAACTTTGAGTTTGTTATAATAAATAAAGTGAGCACTATTGCTTCGCGGTAGGATAAAGGATAAGAGGTGTTAGTGATAGTGAACCCTGCACAAGGTCCTACCCTCCTACCACCACTATAGTACTTTCGATCTTTACACTGCTCGCTCCGTATCATCGATCACTCGATAGATTCATAATAAAGTGCTTAATTGAAAAAAAATAATAAAAAAATATTATTGACACGGTTTTTAATAACAAAGAATT
Source organism: Acleris laterana (assembly GCA_963966035.1). NCBI lineage: Eukaryota > Metazoa > Arthropoda > Insecta > Lepidoptera > Tortricidae > Acleris > Acleris laterana. The sequence goes on along the minus strand of OZ014458.1, from coordinate 5,495,350 downwards.
AACCAACAAAAAATAACAAATTCACATTTGTGCCGTACGTTGCGTCAATAAGACGCGTCAATAACTTTGGCAGACAATACACGTAGCTGAGTGTACATTCATTAAAGTTTAGTCATAATTCACGACGGAGCGCAGGTGGGCTGCAGCTCCCCATCCATCAACTAAGCTCTTGCACTATTCATAAATAGCTAGCTATGTTGATGTAGACGTATAACTTTCTGTAGGGTAAGCCTCGGTATCTTTGTGATGATTTATTTATGCTGGTTTTACTAATTCCTTATTATTTATGAGACTTACTTTTAAGTATTACTAGCGACCCGCCCTCCCTTCGCGGCCTAAAAACAATATCGTTTTTGAGCTGGGTAGTGATTCTGTAAACAACGCCAACGCCAGCATTGTAGCGCGTGCATTTTCAATTTAACAGCACGATGGGTCGAACGTATAAGGCTGCTTAATTGAAAATGCACGCGCTACAATGTGTTTTGTTCGCACTGACGGGACTACTTAATCTCGCCGCTTGGATATCACTCGACAGTCCGCACGACCGGCGTTGTTTACAGGATCACTACCCTCTGTTATGTGTTTTGATAGCTCTACTTGACAGTAATGGCGGCGGACGTCATATCAATACCAAAGCGGGTCAAAGACGATATGGTTTTTAGCGCTGGGAATAGAGGCCTATTTTATTTAATTTTTCTTTATTAAGGAAAACAAATAGCATACAATAGTACATAAAGTTATGACAAGAATGGGTAGCTCGCTAGCCAACGAAGTTTTCACTAATGTACACATACACATTTGGAATCAGATTCACAAAATCAGTCACACCTGCGCTTTGTGTCCAACGCAAGGTTCAAAACGAAGTAATTAAAAATTGAAAAACATTAAAATATGTACTTAAGCCTGTCACACGGTTTTTCTTATAGCGTTAACATAGTTGTTATAAGTATCATGGAATATGTCGGTATGGTTGTACTTACAATTATGGGTGCTGTTAAAATTGCTCGGATAAAAATGTATAGTTAGAGCTTTACATTTCTAATAGAGATTGTTAGAGACGCTGGTAGATTCTTGACGTGTAAAAGTGCCCGTACGGCCTACTTACTGAATAAATGTATTCTTTTTTTATCTTTTTACCACTTCTGTTTTTAATCCTTGCTAAGTTTAATAGATGTATTTTGTATGAGAGTGAGATCTTTTTGGCAAAAACTAAACGTTTTGGGTGACCTGCGGGCCTAGTAGGTATGGCTGCGTCTATATCGCGTGTCAACTGTGGATAAAGCATCCGTCACTTTTTGACACGTGTACTTATTTACCTGTCAGAAGGTGACGGATGCCTTATACAAAAATTTTTTTTCATAGTATTTTGGACCACCCTACAACGGAACCTAAAAATAAGGCCTCTATAAGAAATAGCTGCTGAAAACCACAGAATACTCAAATCACAAAAACTGTTAACTAAACTCAAATTAAACCTGAATCTGGACTAGAACTTTATTATCAAATCCTACCCTACGTTAGACAGCAAAGATAGAACAAACTTTACCATCAACTAACGTGAAACTTGTGGAGTTGTGTCCATGACGTTTACAAAAGCCTTTAAAGCAAATTCTGCTCGTCCAAAACTAAGTACGGGATTTTGTTGTAAAGTTTAGAACTTTCGCTTCATTTTGAATTTCAGTTAATAACAAAATGGCGTTCGATGTAATAACGCGAAACTAGCAATGTGAGAGTTGCAGAACAGTAATAAAAATATGGAAATCCTTTTTGTCAAGAAATTACTGAATAGCTTCCGGGAAACATCTGAGAGAGATATTTTCCGTAAAAAATTAAGGATATTCATAGAAGTTACCGATAATGTTTCATGAGAGGTTTTTTACATTTTGAGAAGTTTTCGTCGGTACTATGCTATGCTGCCCTAGTAGGCAGAAAATGCACAATTGCAATTAATTCATCAAATCATATCTCAAGGGGAATAAGGTTGGAATTGCAATACAATTCATATAGCAGATGTGCCTTTTTTTCGTAGCAGTTTTGTAGTTTCGTAAATAGGAAATTAAATGTTTTTTTTTTATGGCATGGAGAAGACAAACGAGCACACAGGCCACCTGATGGAAAGTAGAAACTGTGACCCATAGACATTCGCATTCACAAGACTGCAATGCAATCCTAAGACTGCAAATACGTTGCCATCCCTGAGGACTAAGATGGAATGCCTCTATGCTAGTCATTTCACCGGCTGTCTTATCCCCAAACCGGAACACAACAATGCGAACACTGCTGTTTGGCGGTAGGTTAATGGATAAGATGGTGGTAGCGATCCGGACGGACCCTGCACAAGGCCCTACTGTAACGGTCCATACGTTGTCTGTCCAGATAATCTCTAAAAATCTAATATTAAATCAAAGTATTTAAAAAATAATTGATATAAAAATGTTATTATTATTTCTTTTACATTATAGACTATAAAAAATATTAATCTGAAAGCTCAATACTTAGACAAAAGAATAAATAAACAATAACTAGTTAATAGTAAATGGTTCAGTTAGTGAAGCTGACGGTACCGGGTTCGAATCTTGGTTGAGGTAAAGATTTGTTCATAGAGTTGAGTTAAGTACCTACACAATGTGCAAACATTAGCTGGAATAGAGAATTGCGAGGTTTCATTTCTCGAAAGAAATGTAAAAATTGATAATCTAATTGTTAAAAATGGAAAGTATAAACAAATATAGTTAAAAAACAAAATATTAGAACATTTGCATACATTATTTCAAATTTAAATATGGCTGCCAAAAAGTGACATACTATGCCTGCTCTGTAAGACGGCTGAGACGCCACTGAGGCCAATGAAGCCAGAATAGCGTTTGAAGAAACCGAGTTCATCGAAGTAGGTTGGCTATATAAAGGATGACTGACGGTAGAGGGGGCTTTTTCGATTTGGTCGGTTGTCACGTACGGACGTCATACTCGTTGGGGTTGATATTTCCGTAATATTAGTTTTGAGTTCAAGTTATAATTTTAATTTATTGAATAGAGTTTTTAAAAGTTAAATTACTAGTTGTGAATTAAAATTAAATATTTAATTGTAAAATCAAAATAGAGTTTGGGGGATTAGATATCAGGGGTGCTACCTAGCTGAGGAACTGGAGGAGCCTTAGTCATGATATTTATTGTTTAGGATGTATTAATTTTATTTCTGTTACAGATCACTTAGAAGGAAGAGCAGTCTATAGTTCTAAGTATAATAGTTTATACTTTTAGTTTGGTGAGAGTCTATTTTTCTATTTGTTTCCTTTCTCTCGTTGTTGCTAATTCTGGTTTATATAGCCTGGGTTGCAATTAACGGGTTTTGTTTTGTTTTTATGTTGTATAACTAATATTACTTTCAGTGTACTTTACAGGAACTTTGGGTTGGTTATCATTTGCGTCTGGCACCTTGCTTTAATTAATTGGGGTTTAAAGATTAGATTTATTATTTAAGGGGTTTGTCTCTTGAGTTAAGCTAGATTAGCATTCGTATGTGCCAGAGCGGTGATCAGGCTACCACTAGTAAGTGCCTGACAAATCCGAGGTAGCCTAACGGTGGCAAACGCCTCTGGTTTGGAACTATTCGAGTCTAAAAGAGCCTTGGGCAAGCCCAGATGATCTCTTTACCAACATAGACATCTGTAATACTGCCTACTTATTCTCAATGCCAGCCTTTGAGGGAGAAGCGGGGCCACAGGTTGGCAAGCTAATTTGCACCCGTAGACATCTCATTGGATTTGAGGATGGGTCCCGATAATACTGTTATATATGTATATAAACTAAACACATAATAGGGCGCCTTACTTTCACTGTCTCGACTTCGGTCAAAGTGAAGGGGGAGGTAAATACACGAGTTATAGGTTGTTTCTTCAGCCGACTCAGCTGAACTCTAGAGTTTACTTAGGGACTTAGCTAATTACTGGGAGAGGTAAGCCCATAGGAGTAGATCTTAGAATAGGCCTTAAAAGTAGAGTTAGGGTAGCTTCATTGGATAGGGCAAAATAGGGATTTAACTAGTAACTTTTAAATTCACTTTAACTTAACTAACGAATAAAATTAACTAGTTAGTAACTAGATGACTTATAAATTTAAAGAGACTTATAATCTAACTTTACTAAAGAAATAATATTTAAGTAAATAAAATCAGAATTTGATATAATATTATAAGAGTACCTAAATGAAATTACCTAGTAATCTGAACAAGATATATAAAAGAAATATATATCTAAGGCAAATCTAGAATAAAAGTAATTAACTTATAGAGATACATTCTGAAATGGAGTGAATATTTTACCTATAAAACATAAAACAAATATTCCAGTAATTGATGGAGTGACTATAGTGAGAATTGCCTATTTACTTTTATTTTGCATCCCTAACTAACATGAGGATTCAATCTAGCTAGAAGACAAAATGACTTCTGTATCCCACTGTTTTACTATAAAGATAAACATGGATACTTGGTGAAATTGAACATCTCAAGTAGTTATATAAATCTCAAGTCAAATATAGACTTAAAAGTGAATTAAGCAAAATCAACCTTAAGTCACAATATTGAATAAATATATAAATCACATATGAGATTATCACTCTATTGAAGAATAAATTATCTATTAAATAATCGAGTATTAAACACTCAGATTATTGTTTATCCCAAATCTTCCCTTACAAGACAACTGACTGACTATTTGAACTTTGGCAAGGAGTCTGACCTGTCTAAGGAGGAAGACTATTGAGGTGGACTAAGGTCCAGGGATAGCAATCCCAAGGCGTATGGCGGAGCCTTCCTTCCCTAAGGGGGCCACAAAACGTATAAATTCTTAGATTTGCTTTACTCTAGACTCAGGTTTCATAAGCTAAACTAATTATATGAAAATAATAATAACTATTTCTCTAATATTAACTTTCAGTAGGTTGATTTTTAAGAAGATTGGAGACATTAATTAAGTTAGGATAACACTAAGTTATAAATTATAATATTTAGGGATGTTACTAGGGTAGGCTAGGTATAGTTAAGATTTAGAACAAAGACTTAAAGAATTCTAGGGTTGCTTTGGTTCACAACTATTGGGTTCTTTTAAACTACTTGACGATCACATGCCAAAACTAATTTACATTATAATAGATTGTTAGGGATAGAATTAAGTTAGGTACAAGAATTATTCTAGTTAGTTTAGGATATTTAGGTTTAGAAAACTAACTTACATTTGTTTGGAAATAGGAGTTAGTAATTAATTTCAGATTCAAGTTAGGCTAGATACTTTTGGTTCCGCAGGTCCAGGAGCTGTTAGCTTAGGTTTAGTATAGGATAGGTTAGGCTGAGGGGTCCTTTTACAATTGGCGCGTCGTGACCAGGATAATAAACTTTTAACTATACAAATCTCTCGTAGTAATTAGAATAAGTTATTGAGGTGTTTAGAGCTAGTTACAATTGCTGCGTAGACCAGGATTTGAAGAGCAGTAACCATATATAGGGATAGGGTAGGGTAGGCTAGAGCTAGTTACAATTGGTGCCGTAGTAACTCAGGATGGTTAGTTCAATTTTAGACCAGTTACATTAAGTGCCATTTGACTAGAATTAATTAGGGTTAGTTATTTAATTTAAGTAAGTGACTTCAGACTGAAGTCCAATTGTTGTCAGTGAAAATGGAAGTCTTTGTTTTAATCTTAACTTTTGTAGGAAGTTCATTTAATTATAGCATCTAAATTCTTTAATTTTGGTTTGAGAATCATAAAGTTTAACTAATTTATAATTGAAGGCAGGAAATCAAAGGTATTTTATAGTTTTATAGTTGAAGGCAGGTAGATAATTAAAAGGTTTTTTAATTGAAGGCAGGCAGGGTTGAATAGTATCTTGAAGTGGATTTATTGTCAAATAACAATATTTCAATAAAGACATTATATCCTTTCATTTACATTGGTAAAAGAAAAAGTCAAGAAATATTAAAATTTATATAGAATCTTATAATTCTTCAAATGTTAAAAGTTGTTTCATCAAAGGCAGGAAATGAAATAACAAGATCAAAAAGAATTTATTGAAGATTCAACTAATTTTGTGAACTTATTTACAGTCATTAAAACTAGTTCCGTAGAGTAGCATCATTAAAGTGGTTTTAGTAAGATTTAATTATCAATTAGAGTTATGAAACATTATTTTTGGTTAGTTGTTGATCTTTCATATAAGTTGCCACATTAATTCCTTTGTATATCTTGCAAAACTGAAAGGAAAATAGAGATTAATTAGTTTAATCGTTAGTTCAGTAGTCGGGAAATCTAGGGAGCTCGTGTTTACAGTTAGATATCACTCAATAATAAGTTGAAAACAGGAATATTCTGATAGTATTTACAATTCTTTTCGTTAAAATAAGTTAGTTTAAAAATTTATTAAGTACTCCTAAAACTTGAGCTTAGGAAAACATTTTATATTACCTGTAAATAGCAGATACAACTAGTTTAAATGATTCATTTTCTTCTAAGGGGTATAGTTTGGTTAATATTTATGTTGCCATAGTCTTCGTGGTTAGATAATTCAGCTGATCAGACTTCAGTTATTTGAGATCAAATCTATTTCCATGAGCTGAATTTGTCAGACTAATGTTGTAACAAGCTAAAAGAAAAACAAACAACATTAAACATCTTATTAGACCAAACAATAAGATAAATAAAAGGGTTTTATTTCAAGTAGTTTGTAAAGCTAGTTTTTATAAGTAAATTCAATTTGAGTTACGTTTAAAGTTTCTATAAGTAAAAAGTTTTAAAACGTCAAACTAGTTTCAAAGTTTACATTACTTTCGCTGCATGTAGTTTCATTCAATAGTAAAATATATATAGTAATTAAAAATACAAAGAAAGCGGAATATATATAATAATGACCATTACCTTGTAGTATCAAGTTTTGAATCCTTAGTAAAACTAGCCAGTGAGGTTATTGAAGTCAAACATTATGTTAACTTTGTTTAGGTGAAGATATGGACAATACATTTTTATAGGAATAAGTAGAACACAAATAAACTAGGAAACGTAATAGGTTTAACTATAAATAAGCTTAGCAAAATGTTAGTTGCTTTAATTAAAGTAGCCGGTGAGCGGACGGCGACAAGTTAGGTTATTTTGTTTTTGCTATGTATAATTGTATACTCTATGGATTTAAAAAAAAATAGTCACAGATTATAACAAATTTTGATCAGGAGCGTTTTTCTCCCAACTATGATTATTTATCTTTTGAAGTAGCAGGTATATAAAAATCTAATCAAATTTTGATTACAATTAGTAAAGAAAACTTAACATTTTAATTAGTTTAGATTTCATTTTATCGTATTTGAAATATATTAGGACTATATTAGCGGGTGGTAGGACCTTGTGCAGGGTCCGTCCGGATCGCTACCACCATCTTATCCATTAACCAGCCGCCAAACGGCAGTGTTCGCACTGTTGTGTTCCGGTTTGGGGATAAGACAGCCGGTGAAATTGCTAGCATAGAGGCATTCCATCTTAGTCCTCGGGGTTGGCAGCGCTTTTGCGGCCATGGGATTGCATTGCGGTCTTGTGAGTGCGATTGTCTGTGGGTCGCGGTTTCGCTTGCCGTCGGGTGGCCTATGTGCTTGTTTGCCTTCTTTGAGCCATTTTAAAAAAAAAAAAAGAGGTTTATTCCACTTAAGTTTTAGATATTGGCTAGGTAATAATAACAATAAAAAAAATATATATTATATTCTATATCGATTGAAGGAAGTAAATAGAATACAAATTAATTGATTAGTTCTGATCAAATAAGATTAAAAATAAGTTGCATTCTTGTTTTTAGTTTACTTGCTTGATAAGTGCAGTGAATAGATAAAGAAATGGAAACAAGGCGTGGAAAAAGAAAACAACCAGAAGTAAATGATAGAACAGATGAAGAACAATTGTCATCAAATAATGAACCACCAGTTTTAACTGAACATAATGAAACCAATAAACGGGGATTAGAGGTAGAAGCCGGTCCTTCAAAGCGATTAAGAACCAGGGTGCAACATTCGGAATTACAAAGAAAAAATATCAAAATGAATTTTTTGATTAATCATTTTCGAAGAACAGTAGGGAAACTAAATTCACAAATGAATACATTGAAGGAAGAGTTGAAGATGACTAAAACGGCATTAACAAATTCAGAAGGGCTGACGTCGCCACAGCCGATAAATTTCGAATTAGCTAGTGATGACGTAAACGAAATTGATTCAAACAAAGAAAAAAGAAATGAGGTAGAAAGGCAAGTGGAAATAGAAAATGTTAAGAAAATCGTTTATAATATAAGGACAAACAATTACGAAAAACCTAAGTTTGGGGAGAAAAGTTCAGTACATTCTGTTACTTTCTTAGAAGATTTAGAAAATTACCTGAAGAAAGAAGAGAATGAGGGTAGAGAGTTAGACCTAATTATGGGCTGTTTATATGGGGACGCAAGAGATTGGGCGAGAGTTTTTGGACAACGGTGGAAAAACTTTGAAGATTTTAAAAAGGATTTTCTGGCAACATATTGGGGAGAGAGCGAGCAGAACGAATTAAGAAGAAGTATAACTCAAGGGACTTGGAATCGAAATGAAAACCCATTAATGTTGAGATATTTCCTTCAATTGACAGGAAAAGCACAAATGCTAAACTACAAAATTCCTGAGCAACAATTAATTTCTGACGTAATGCGGCATTTCCCGAAGAACGTGCAGCAAGTATGGTTGATGTCACAAAAACAAACCATTATAGAAACCGCTGAATTTTTACGCAGTATGGATGATATAAGTAAACAAGAACCTCATTCTTATAAAAATCAGAATCAGAATAATAATAAATTTTTAGAAATGAAAAAGAAAGAAATGAAATTTAATTACCAAAAATGGCAGAAACCAACAGAAGGGAATTATCGAGGAACAGGAAGTCGAGAGAAGATAGCTAGTATGGACTTAGAAGATACAGTTGATCAATTTCAAAGTGATTTAAACCAGTAGAGGCTGAAGTTATGGTCCCCAAATCAGCCTCAATTTTAGGGGACATAGGTTTAAAAATTATGGTAAAGATGGGTTGGAAACCGGGTCAAACATTAGGTTTAAATGGTTCAGGTTTAAGGGTTCCAATAAAAGTTAAAAATATAAATTGGGAACAAAAAGAAGGAATTGGATATAGGACAGAATTTTACAAGGAAATGTTTTTGACAGAAAAAATATTAGATGTATTAAAGTTAAAAGCGGAACAAATCAATATTAATTTGAAAGGAACTAGGGAAAATTTACTATCGACAGTTTTTGAAGAAGAACAAATTGAGCAACAAAGAGAGACAACGTTAAAAGCGGAGGTAATAGTAAACATATTTGATTTTGAAGTAGTAAGTTTGTTGGATACAGGAAGCGACTTAACCTGTATATCAGAGGAGTTTTGGAATATTGTAAAAGAAAAACATAAAAATCTTCCATTGATGCCAGTTAAACCTTTTCAAATTAGGACGGCTGTAGGTCATAAAAGTTCAAGTATTAAGGAAATGGTGCTTTTACCAATGCTGATAGGAAATAAAACTTTAGAAACAGGATTTTTGATAGTGCCAGGTTTAAGTAGTTCGATAATTTTAGGTTTTGATTGGATGAAAGAAAATGAATTAATGATGAATTTAGACAGATTTGATTTTGGGATAGTTATAGGTCGACAAGGGGAAAGTCAATTCATTAGATTCCGGGAACAAAACCAAGAGAAAGAGATTTTAAAAGAGGTAGCTAATGTAGATTTAAATTCATTAGAGTTTGGGACGAATTTAAATTATAAAACTGGGATGCAATTAAGTAGTAATGACGAAAGGAAAATAGAACAGGTTCTAAGAAAATATCAGGATTTATTTAGTGAAAAGTTAGGTAGAGCAAATTGTTATGAGCATGTAATTAAAATGGAAAATTCATCTCCAATAGTTAAAAGAACATATCCTATACCTTACGCGTATAGAAGCAAAGTAGAAGAAAAATTAAAGGAAATGGAGATACTAGGATTGATTAGTAGATCAGCTACTCCTTATTGTAGTCCCATGACTTTCACACTAAAACGGGATGGTTCAATAAGGGTGCTATTAGACGCTAGGGAGATAAATAAATTTATGATAGCTGAAACAGAGAAACCTCCTTTGCAAATAGATGTGTTAAATTCTTTTCATGGAGCCAGATATATAAGTACTTTGGACTTAAATAATGCGTATTTTCAAATCCCAATATCAGAAACAAGTAAAATATATACAGGATTTTCATTTAATGGTAAATCTTACGTGTATAATGTTTTGCCACAAGGTTTAAAAACATCAGTAGGGAGCTTTAGTAGGGCAATGGATACAATATTGGGTCCAGAAGTAAGGGAATTTTGTGTAAACTATTTGGATGATTTAGCAATAATAACAACAGGATCATTAGAGGAACATTTAGATCATTTAGACATAGTTTTGGGAAAATTAAAAGGGGCACAACTAACGTGTAATTTAGAAAAGAGTAACTTTCTGTGTAAAGAAGTAAAAATGCTAGGATTTGTAATTACCACTGAAGGATTACAAACTGATCCGGACAAAGTAAAAGCTATACAGGAATTTCCGAGACCTAAGAAAATTAAGCAAGTTCGAGCTTTTTTAGGGCTTTGTAATTTCTATAGAAGATTTATACCGGGTTATAATACTTATATACAACCTCTATGTGATTTATTACGGAAAGATAAAAAAGGATGGAAGTGGGATCAATTACAGCAGGACGCATTTGATAAAATAAAAAGGGCATTTATTAATACGATTGAATTACAACATCCGGATTTTACTAGACCATATTATTTACAGACGGATTGTTCAGGAGTAGGTATGGGGGGAGTTTTATTTCAAATAGGAGAAGACGGGGATATGAGAGTTCTAGGATTCCACAGTAAAACCTTAAAGGGGGCACAACTAAATTGGACAGTAACGGAACAAGAATTTTATTCTGTTATTTGTTGTTTGGAAAAGTTTGAAACGTATTTAAGGGGGACAAAAGTTATAATAAAAACGGATCATAAAGCTTTGATATTTGTTAAGAACTGGAAATTATACAATGCTCGGGTAACTCGTTGGTTGAATTATTTAGAACAATTTGATTATGAGTTGCAACATATTAAGGGGAGTGAAAATATTGTAGCTGATGTTTTATCTAGGTATCCACCTGAAGGTGAATTTCTCCAAGAAGAAAAGAACAAACTACCTGAAATATTATATACTGAGTCTAGGGTAAATGTAAAATTAATAAAAAAACTTAGGGATATGTCTAATCAACAAAATTTAGATACAGAAATAAGAAAATACAAGGAGAAATTAAAAGATAAAAGATCGTTAGATAAGGTTGGAAAGGATTTAAAAAATTGTTCCTTAGAAAATGACATTTTATATTTCACACCCAATCATTCTGATAGGAAAGTAATTTATTTACCTGAAAGTTTGAGAGATGAAGTAATACGTCAAGTACATTTAGAGATGGGACATCAAGGGGCGTTTAAGATTATAAAATATGTAAGAGATAGATTTTATTGGAGGGGGCTAACTAAAATGGTGAAGAAAATTATTCAAACTTGTCATGATTGTCAAATTACTAAAAACAATTTAGTGAAACAAGTAGGACCTTGTCAATCGATAGTAACTAAAGAAATAGGAGATCTAGTGATGATAGATTTGTATGGACCATTACCAACAGGGCAGTTTGGTATGAATTTTATATTGGTCATACAAGATTCGTTTAGTAAATTTGTAAAATTGTATGCTTTACGAAAAGCTACTTCAGGGTCAGTATTAGGGAAAGTGTATAATTTCTTTGAGATAATAAAGCCTAAGGTTATAATGTCAGATAATGGATCTCAGTTTATAAGTAAAATATGGAAAGATAGAATGGCGAAGGAGGGAGTGAAAGTAGTTTATACCACAATAAGGAATCCACGACCAAATACAACAGAACGGGTAAATAAAGAATTAGGAAGGTTGTTTAGGACGTATTGTAGAACAAATCATAGAGGTTGGGTAGCAGTTTTACCTAAAATAGAAAAGCTATATAATAACACCTTTCATGAAAGTACCCAGTTTACACCTTGCGAAATAATGTATGGACAATCTAATATAATGACCTTTGATAATGGGCTAGAGGTTACAAAGGAAAAATTAGATGTGTTAACAGTTCGGAATCAAGTGCGGTTCAATTTAATGAAGGCAAGTCAGAATCGGCAGTTGAAATTTAATCAGAGATATCGGCTTATTCAGTTTCAAATTGGTGATTTAGTAAAGATAAAGAAAGCAAATAAATCAGATGCACAAAAGAAAATAACAAAAAAATTTGAGGCTTTATATGAAGGACCCTACGTAATAGCGGCAAACCCGTACGCTAATGTGTATATATTAAATGATTTAAAAACCAATAAGGAACGTGGGAAATTTAATACAATTCATTTATCGAGATATTATTTGTAAATAATTTGTAAAGACTACTTCTGAAATTGAGGTTGATTTGGGAATTCAGATTATAAGTTTAGAATTTAATAAGTAAAACCCAATGGAAGATGTTCGTTTTGTTTTGTAAGGATTTCAAATTTTAAACCTTTGTTTATAGTAAAAGAAAGGGAAGGAGAGAAGTTAAAAAAAAAAAATTTAACATTGCATTGTATTTAATTTAGCAATAATAAAATATAGTTCAATACATAAGGAGAAATTATATGTAAAATTAAAAATAATTAAATATGATAGAGTACCTAAATATAGTCGATTGCATTGTATAGAATCAGACGGGACAGGGAGAAAACTCACCCATATTTAATTAAACTTTACATGAAAATAAAGTTTTACAGATAATTAAGACAAAATGATCGTTTAATAATTTCACATGTAATGACAGAGATTAAATATGGATGGAGGGGAGCTGGGAGGTTTTCTCTTATTTTTTTTTATTATTAATTCTTATTTTATATTTAAATAAAATTATTCATAAAGAAAGAGTCAAAATTTAATAAAACCAAAAAGAAAATGTATTAAATCATTCAAAACAGGTAATAGGGCAGGAAAAGGAGGACACGGGTGTAGACGTAGATTTATCTGAAAAAAAAAAAATATTTAGAACATTAACAGAATTAAAAACATAATTTTTTATCGTAATTAAGGAAGTGATGTTTCAAAAAAAAAAAAAAAAAATAGATTTATATATTACATATTTATATATTAAAAAGCGAACATTACCTTAACTAGTTGTAGAAGAAAAGAAGTCGTGGGTGTCGAAAATGGAATCTAAATCAGTAAGAGAATCAAAAAAATTTAAAGAAGTATTGGGCGGGGAATCAAGAGATAAGAGTTCGAAAGGAGGAGCAAGAAGATTTGGAGAGCGAACGGGAGAATTTTGTTCGAAGGAATGGAGTAATTCTTCAAGGGAATGATCTAAGGTAGTTTCAGAGGGAATACAGATTTCAATGACGGAGGGATTGGAGGACGATACTTGACAGGTTTGCTGAAAATAAAAATAAAATTAATAAAAGAAAATAGTATGCTTTGATTTGAGAAAAATAGGTATTAGAGAAAATTATGAAAGTTTAAATAAACGATAATTTACTTACAGTAGATTTGTTTTTTGGTTTCTTTTTAAGAGGTTGCACCTTATTTTGCTGAAATTAAAAGGGTAAATTAAAAATAAATAATAGCGTGTCATTAAAAAAATGTAATAGTAAATAAAACAAATTAATTAATTTACCTTTCGTCGTAATCTTTGCCTGAAACTCTTAATTTTACGGAGCAGGTGGGACATGTCAATTTTTATGCAGCTGATGGAATTAAATTCTTGCAGTAAAGTTGTTCGACTTTCCTTTCTTAAATAATTATCGTTGTAGTTAATGCAATTTTGGTCGTACAGACAAGGGAATTTTTGAATCAGGATATCAAACTTGGGAGAAGACATTTTGAAAATAGAAAGTCGAGTAAAGAAATGAATATAAGAACACTTAGACTTGGTGGAAATATTTTGAACTAAATAGTTGTGCAGTTAAAAAAAAAAAACTTTTAGCGCCAAAATAAGGAAAATAATTCATTTTAGAAAAAGTTCGAGAAAAAAAAAAGGGGTGTTAAATGTACATTACAAATTTTAGTTTAATCAAACGGCGTTTGGAAACATGTACGGAATAGTTTGGACAGATGTCAAGTAAAGTGCCAGTTGAATATAAAAAAAAAGCAAAATAGTGCAAATTGTTTATTTATTTTGATTGAACTTGTAGTTGGTTAAAGAGGAAACTTCATAGTTTGTAAGATTAATTTTGTTTAAATGGTTTGATGTAGAGAAAGGTTGTGTTCTTAATTGTACTAGCGTGTTAAACCAATGAGGGGTTCTGTTGGAATTTATTTTGTGTTTGAAAGATACAGAAGTTTGTAAGTAGATCTTTGCAAGTTTTAAGTTTATGAGATAGAAAGGGGTACAATTGAGACCATATATCTAAACATCCAGCCAGGTTTGTCAATATTTAGCCTGGAAACACAACTTGATTCAAATGTTTCGTTAAATTAATAAACCCGTTGGTGGTAGGTTAAATTAAAATTTCATATTAAAGTTAATATGAAATTATTGGGTAGCTTGTATGCAATTATTTTACGAGACAGTACTATACCGGCAGGAAAGACTAAATGAATCCACACTATACATTCACCAGTTCTTAATTGTTAACATGGTTTGGAACGAATTGTTGATAGAATGGGAAGGTATACGGGGGTAGGAACTTTACTTCTAAGGGTTATATTTTGTTTTGAGAAACATGATCGGGAGATTATATACAAATCATAAATACAAAAGATTCGTTGTTATTGACCGGTATGTGTTATTAGAACTGATAAGGATCTAGCACAACCCTTATTTTTCTTCAGGACAAAGGATAATCTGGTAATTGTGGCTACCTTTTTATGTTTTGATATTTATTGTTAGCAGTTGGTATTCATATTATGTTGTCAATTAGAATTGGTTAAAGACACACCACATAATTATCAGAAATTCTGATCAGGAAAGGCTAAGTGTTGATAAATTATTAAAATATTTAAAGTAGGTAGTATGTAGACAGACATCTTAATGTGTTATAAGTTAAAGGTAGATTTCTCTTCAAATGCCAACTATAAAGATTTGTCATTTTGCGAAAAATCTAAAGGCAGGGATGTAACGGTCCATACGTTGTCTGTCCAGATAATCTCTAAAAATCTAATATTAAATCAAAGTATTTAAAAAATAATTGATATAAAAATGTTATTATTATTTCTTTTACATTATAGACTATAAAAAATATTTATCTGAAAGCTCAATACTTAGACAAAAGAATAAATAAACAATAACTAGTTAATAGTAAATGGTTCAGTTAGTGAAGCTGACGGTACCGGGTTCGAATCTTGGTTGAGGTAAAGATTTGTTCATAGAGTTGAGTTAAGTACCTACACAATGTGCAAACATTAGCTGGAATAGAGAATTGCGAGGTTTCATTTCTCGAAAGAAATGTAAAAATTGATAATCTAATTGTTAAAAATGGAAAGTATAAACAAATATAGTTAAAAAACAAAATATTAGAACATTTGCATACATTATTTCAAATTTAAATATGGCTGCCAAAAAGTGACATACTATGCCTGCTCTGTAAGACGGCTGAGACGCCACTGAGGCCAATGAAGCCAGAATAGCGTTTGAAGAAACCGAGTTCATCGAAGTAGGTTGGCTATATAAAGGATGACTGACGGTAGAGGGGGCTTTTTCGATTTGGTCGGTTGTCACGTACGGACGTCATACTCGTTGGGGTTGATATTTCCGTAATATTAGTTTTGAGTTCAAGTTATAATTTTAATTTATTGAATAGAGTTTTTAAAAGTTAAATTACTAGTTGTGAATTAAAATTAAATATTTAATTGTAAAATCAAAATAGAGTTTGGGGGATTAGATATCAGGGGTGCTACCTAGCTGAGGAACTGGAGGAGCCTTAGTCATGATATTTATTGTTTAGGATGTATTAATTTTATTTCTGTTACAGATCACTTAGAAGGAAGAGCAGTCTATAGTTCTAAGTATAATAGTTTATACTTTTAGTTTGGTGAGAGTCTATTTTTCTATTTGTTTCCTTTCTCTCGTTGTTGCTAATTCTGGTTTATATAGCCTGGGTTGCAATTAACGGGTTTTGTTTTGTTTTTATGTTGTATAACTAATATTACTTTCAGTGTACTTTACAGGAACTTTGGGTTGGTTATCATTTGCGTCTGGCACCTTGCTTTAATTAATTGGGGTTTAAAGATTAGATTTATTATTTAAGGGGTTTGTCTCTTGAGTTAAGCTAGATTAGCATTCGTATGTGCCAGAGCGGTGATCAGGCTACCACTAGTAAGTGCCTGACAAATCCGAGGTAGCCTAACGGTGGCAAACGCCTCTGGTTTGGAACTATTCGAGTCTAAAAGAGCCTTGGGCAAGCCCAGATGATCTCTTTACCAACATAGACATCTGTAATACTGCCTACTTATTCTCAATGCCAGCCTTTGAGGGAGAAGCGGGGCCACAGGTTGGCAAGCTAATTTGCACCCGTAGACATCTCATTGGATTTGAGGATGGGTCCCGATAATACTGTTATATATGTATATAAACTAAACACATAATAGGGCGCCTTACTTTCACTGTCTCGACTTCGGTCAAAGTGAAGGGGGAGGTAAATACACGAGTTATAGGTTGTTTCTTCAGCCGACTCAGCTGAACTCTAGAGTTTACTTAGGGACTTAGCTAATTACTGGGAGAGGTAAGCCCATAGGAGTAGATCTTAGAATAGGCCTTAAAAGTAGAGTTAGGGTAGCTTCATTGGATAGGGCAAAATAGGGATTTAACTAGTAACTTTTAAATTCACTTTAACTTAACTAACGAATAAAATTAACTAGTTAGTAACTAGATGACTTATAAATTTAAAGAGACTTATAATCTAACTTTACTAAAGAAATAATATTTAAGTAAATAAAATCAGAATTTGATATAATATTATAAGAGTACCTAAATGAAATTACCTAGTAATCTGAACAAGATATATAAAAGAAATATATATCTAAGGCAAATCTAGAATAAAAGTAATTAACTTATAGAGATACATTCTGAAATGGAGTGAATATTTTACCTATAAAACATAAAACAAATATTCCAGTAATTGATGGAGTGACTATAGTGAGAATTGCCTATTTACTTTTATTTTGCATCCCTAACTAACATGAGGATTCAATCTAGCTAGAAGACAAAATGACTTCTGTATCCCACTGTTTTACTATAAAGATAAACATGGATACTTGGTGAAATTGAACATCTCAAGTAGTTATATAAATCTCAAGTCAAATATAGACTTAAAAGTGAATTAAGCAAAATCAACCTTAAGTCACAATATTGAATAAATATATAAATCACATATGAGATTATCACTCTATTGAAGAATAAATTATCTATTAAATAATCGAGTATTAAACACTCAGATTATTGTTTATCCCAAATCTTCCCTTACAAGACAACTGACTGACTATTTGAACTTTGGCAAGGAGTCTGACCTGTCTAAGGAGGAAGACTATTGAGGTGGACTAAGGTCCAGGGATAGCAATCCCAAGGCGTATGGCGGAGCCTTCCTTCCCTAAGGGGGCCACAAAACGTATAAATTCTTAGATTTGCTTTACTCTAGACTCAGGTTTCATAAGCTAAACTAATTATATGAAAATAATAATAACTATTTCTCTAATATTAACTTTCAGTAGGTTGATTTTTAAGAAGATTGGAGACATTAATTAAGTTAGGATAACACTAAGTTATAAATTATAATATTTAGGGATGTTACTAGGGTAGGCTAGGTATAGTTAAGATTTAGAACAAAGACTTAAAGAATTCTAGGGTTGCTTTGGTTCACAACTATTGGGTTCTTTTAAACTACTTGACGATCACATGCCAAAACTAATTTACATTATAATAGATTGTTAGGGATAGAATTAAGTTAGGTACAAGAATTATTCTAGTTAGTTTAGGATATTTAGGTTTAGAAAACTAACTTACATTTGTTTGGAAATAGGAGTTAGTAATTAATTTCAGATTCAAGTTAGGCTAGATACTTTTGGTTCCGCAGGTCCAGGAGCTGTTAGCTTAGGTTTAGTATAGGATAGGTTAGGCTGAGGGGTCCTTTTACAATTGGCGCGTCGTGACCAGGATAATAAACTTTTAACTATACAAATCTCTCGTAGTAATTAGAATAAGTTATTGAGGTGTTTAGAGCTAGTTACAATTGCTGCGTAGACCAGGATTTGAAGAGCAGTAACCATATATAGGGATAGGGTAGGGTAGGCTAGAGCTAGTTACAATTGGTGCCGTAGTAACTCAGGATGGTTAGTTCAATTTTAGACCAGTTACATTAAGTGCCATTTGACTAGAATTAATTAGGGTTAGTTATTTAATTTAAGTAAGTGACTTCAGACTGAAGTCCAATTGTTGTCAGTGAAAATGGAAGTCTTTGTTTTAATCTTAACTTTTGTAGGAAGTTCATTTAATTATAGCATCTAAATTCTTTAATTTTGGTTTGAGAATCATAAAGTTTAACTAATTTATAATTGAAGGCAGGAAATCAAAGGTATTTTATAGTTTTATAGTTGAAGGCAGGTAGATAATTAAAAGGTTTTTTAATTGAAGGCAGGCAGGGTTGAATAGTATCTTGAAGTGGATTTATTGTCAAATAACAATATTTCAATAAAGACATTATATCCTTTCATTTACATTGGTAAAAGAAAAAGTCAAGAAATATTAAAATTTATATAGAATCTTATAATTCTTCAAATGTTAAAAGTTGTTTCATCAAAGGCAGGAAATGAAATAACAAGATCAAAAAGAATTTATTGAAGATTCAACTAATTTTGTGAACTTATTTACAGTCATTAAAACTAGTTCCGTAGAGTAGCATCATTAAAGTGGTTTTAGTAAGATTTAATTATCAATTAGAGTTATGAAACATTATTTTTGGTTAGTTGTTGATCTTTCATATAAGTTGCCACATTAATTCCTTTGTATATCTTGCAAAACTGAAAGGAAAATAGAGATTAATTAGTTTAATCGTTAGTTCAGTAGTCGGGAAATCTAGGGAGCTCGTGTTTACAGTTAGATATCACTCAATAATAAGTTGAAAACAGGAATATTCTGATAGTATTTACAATTCTTTTCGTTAAAATAAGTTAGTTTAAAAATTTATTAAGTACTCCTAAAACTTGAGCTTAGGAAAACATTTTATATTACCTGTAAATAGCAGATACAACTAGTTTAAATGATTCATTTTCTTCTAAGGGGTATAGTTTGGTTAATATTTATGTTGCCATAGTCTTCGTGGTTAGATAATTCAGCTGATCAGACTTCAGTTATTTGAGATCAAATCTATTTCCATGAGCTGAATTTGTCAGACTAATGTTGTAACAAGCTAAAAGAAAAACAAACAACATTAAACATCTTATTAGACCAAACAATAAGATAAATAAAAGGGTTTTATTTCAAGTAGTTTGTAAAGCTAGTTTTTATAAGTAAATTCAATTTGAGTTACGTTTAAAGTTTCTATAAGTAAAAAGTTTTAAAACGTCAAACTAGTTTCAAAGTTTACATTACTTTCGCTGCATGTAGTTTCATTCAATAGTAAAATATATATAGTAATTAAAAATACAAAGAAAGCGGAATATATATAATAATGACCATTACCTTGTAGTATCAAGTTTTGAATCCTTAGTAAAACTAGCCAGTGAGGTTATTGAAGTCAAACATTATGTTAACTTTGTTTAGGTGAAGATATGGACAATACATTTTTATAGGAATAAGTAGAACACAAATAAACTAGGAAACGTAATAGGTTTAACTATAAATAAGCTTAGCAAAATGTTAGTTGCTTTAATTAAAGTAGCCGGTGAGCGGACGGCGACAAGTTAGGTTATTTTGTTTTTGCTATGTATAATTGTATACTCTATGGATTTAAAAAAAAATAGTCACAGATTATAACAAATTTTGATCAGGAGCGTTTTTCTCCCAACTATGATTATTTATCTTTTGAAGTAGCAGGTATATAAAAATCTAATCAAATTTTGATTACAATTAGTAAAGAAAACTTAACATTTTAATTAGTTTAGATTTCATTTTATCGTATTTGAAATATATTAGGACTATATTAGCGGGTGGTAGGACCTTGTGCAGGGTCCGTCCGGATCGCTACCACCATCTTATCCATTAACCAGCCGCCAAACGGCAGTGTTCGCACTGTTGTGTTCCGGTTTGGGGATAAGACAGCCGGTGAAATTGCTAGCATAGAGGCATTCCATCTTAGTCCTCGGGGTTGGCAGCGCTTTTGCGGCCATGGGATTGCATTGCGGTCTTGTGAGTGCGATTGTCTGTGGGTCGCGGTTTCGCTTGCCGTCGGGTGGCCTATGTGCTTGTTTGCCTTCTTTGAGCCATTTTAAAAAAAAAAAAAAGAGGTTTATTCCACTTAAGTTTTAGATATTGGCTAGGTAATAATAACAATAAAAAAAATATATATTATATTCTATATCGATTGAAGGAAGTAAATAGAATACAAATTAATTGATTAGTTCTGATCAAATAAGATTAAAAATAAGTTGCATTCTTGTTTTTAGTTTACTTGCTTGATAAGTGCAGTGAATAGATAAAGAAATGGAAACAAGGCGTGGAAAAAGAAAACAACCAGAAGTAAATGATAGAACAGATGAAGAACAATTGTCATCAAATAATGAACCACCAGTTTTAACTGAACATAATGAAACCAATAAACGGGGATTAGAGGTAGAAGCCGGTCCTTCAAAGCGATTAAGAACCAGGGTGCAACATTCGGAATTACAAAGAAAAAATATCAAAATGAATTTTTTTATTAATCATTTTCGAAGAACAGTAGGGAAACTAAATTCACAAATGAATACATTGAAGGAAGAGTTGAAGATGACTAAAACGGCATTAACAAATTCAGAAGGGCTGACGTCGCCACAGCCGATAAATTTCGAATTAGCTAGTGATGACGTAAACGAAATTGATTCAAACAAAGAAAAAAGAAATGAGGTAGAAAGGCAAGTGGAAATAGAAAATGTTAAGAAAATCGTTTATAATATAAGGACAAACAATTACGAAAAACCTAAGTTTGGGGAGAAAAGTTCAGTACATTCTGTTACTTTCTTAGAAGATTTAGAAAATTACCTGAAGAAAGAAGAGAATGAGGGTAGAGAGTTAGACCTAATTATGGGCTGTTTATATGGGGACGCAAGAGATTGGGCGAGAGTTTTTGGACAACGGTGGAAAAACTTTGAAGATTTTAAAAAGGATTTTCTGGCAACATATTGGGGAGAGAGTGAGCAGAACGAATTAAGAAGAAGTATAACTCAAGGGACTTGGAATCGAAATGAAAACCCATTAATGTTGAGATATTTCCTTCAATTGACAGGAAAAGCACAAATGCTAAACTACAAAATTCCTGAGCAACAATTAATTTCTGACGTAATGCGGCATTTCCCGAAGAACGTGCAGCAAGTATGGTTGATGTCACAAAAACAAACCATTATAGAAACCGCTGAATTTTTACGCAGTATGGATGATATAAGTAAACAAGAACCTCATTCTTATAAAAATCAGAATCAGAATAATAATAAATTTTTAGAAATGAAAAAGAAAGAAATGAAATTTAATTACCAAAAATGGCAGAAACCAACAGAAGGGAATTATCGAGGAACAGGAAGTCGAGAGAAGATAGCTAGTATGGACTTAGAAGATACAGTTGATCAATTTCAAAGTGATTTAAACCAGTAGAGGCTGAAGTTATGGTCCCCAAATCAGCCTCAATTTTAGGGGACATAGGTTTAAAAATTATGGTAAAGATGGGTTGGAAACCGGGTCAAACATTAGGTTTAAATGGTTCAGGTTTAAGGGTTCCAATAAAAGTTAAAAATATAAATTGGGAACAAAAAGAAGGAATTGGATATAGGACAGAATTTTACAAGGAAATGTTTTTGACAGAAAAAATATTAGATGTATTAAAGTTAAAAGCGGAACAAATCAATATTAATTTGAAAGGAACTAGGGAAAATTTACTATCGACAGTTTTTGAAGAAGAACAAATTGAGCAACAAAGAGAGACAACGTTAAAAGCGGAGGTAATAGTAAACATATTTGATTTTGAAGTAGTAAGTTTGTTGGATACAGGAAGCGACTTAACCTGTATATCAGAGGAGTTTTGGAATAATGTAAAAGAAAAACATAAAAATCTTCCATTGATGCCAGTTAAACCTTTTCAAATTAGGACGGCTGTAGGTCATAAAAGTTCAAGTATTAAGGAAATGGTGCTTTTACCAATGCTGATAGGAAATAAAACTTTAGAAACAGGATTTTTGATAGTGCCAGGTTTAAGTAGTTCGATAATTTTAGGTTTTGATTGGATGAAAGAAAATGAATTAATGATGAATTTAGACAGATTTGATTTTGGGATAGTTATAGGTCGACAAGGGGAAAGTCAATTCATTAGATTCCGGGAACAAAACCAAGAGAAAGAAATTTTAAAAGAGGTAGCTAATGTAGATTTAAATTCATTAGAGTTTGGGACGAATTTAAATTATAAAACTGGGATGCAATTAAGTAGTAATGACGAAAGGAAAATAGAACAGGTTCTAAGAAAATATCAGGATTTATTTAGTGAAAAGTTAGGTAGAGCAAATTGTTATGAGCATGTAATTAAAATGGAAAATTCATCTCCAATAGTTAAAAGAACATATCCTATACCTTACGCGTATAGAAGCAAAGTAGAAGAAAAATTAAAGGAAATGGAGATACTAGGATTGATTAGTAGATCAGCTACTCCTTATTGTAGTCCCATGACTTTCACACTAAAACGGGATGGTTCAATAAGGGTGCTATTAGACGCTAGGGAGATAAATAAATTTATGATAGCTGAAACAGAGAAACCTCCTTTGCAAATAGATGTGTTAAATTCTTTTCATGGAGCCAGATATATAAGTACTTTGGACTTAAATAATGCGTATTTTCAAATCCCAATATCAGAAACAAGTAAAATATATACAGGATTTTCATTTAATGGTAAATCTTACGTGTATAATGTTTTGCCACAAGGTTTAAAAACATCAGTAGGGAGCTTTAGTAGGGCAATGGATACAATATTGGGTCCAGAAGTAAGGGAATTTTGTGTAAACTATTTGGATGATTTAGCAATAATAACAACAGGATCATTAGAGGAACATTTAGATCATTTAGACATAGTTTTGGGAAAATTAAAAGGGGCACAACTAACGTGTAATTTAGAAAAGAGTAACTTTCTGTGTAAAGAAGTAAAAATGCTAGGATTTGTAATTACCACTGAAGGATTACAAACTGATCCGGACAAAGTAAAAGCTATACAGGAATTTCCGAGACCTAAGAAAATTAAGCAAGTTCGAGCTTTTTTAGGGCTTTGTAATTTCTATAGAAGATTTATACCGGGTTATAATACTTATATACAACCTCTATGTGATTTATTACGGAAAGATAAAAAAGGATGGAAGTGGGATCAATTACAGCAGGACGCATTTGATAAAATAAAAAGGGCATTTATTAATACGATTGAATTACAACATCCGGATTTTACTAGACCATATTATTTACAGACGGATTGTTCAGGAGTAGGTATGGGGGGAGTTTTATTTCAAATAGGAGAAGACGGGGATATGAGAGTTCTAGGATTCCACAGTAAAACCTTAAAGGGGGCACAACTAAATTGGACAGTAACGGAACAAGAATTTTATTCTGTTATTTGTTGTTTGGAAAAGTTTGAAACGTATTTAAGGGGGACAAAAGTTATAATAAAAACGGATCATAAAGCTTTGATATTTGTTAAGAACTGGAAATTATACAATGCTCGGGTAACTCGTTGGTTGAATTATTTAGAACAATTTGATTATGAGTTGCAACATATTAAGGGGAGTGAAAATATTGTAGCTGATGTTTTATCTAGGTATCCACCTGAAGGTGAATTTCTCCAAGAAGAAAAGAACAAACTACCTGAAATATTATATACTGAGTCTAGGGTAAATGTAAAATTAATAAAAAAACTTAGGGATATGTCTAATCAACAAAATTTAGATACAGAAATAAGAAAATACAAGGAGAAATTAAAAGATAAAAGATCGTTAGATAAGGTTGGAAAGGATTTAAAAAATTGTTCCTTAGAAAATGACATTTTATATTTCACACCCAATCATTCTGATAGGAAAGTAATTTATTTACCTGAAAGTTTGAGAGATGAAGTAATACGTCAAGTACATTTAGAGATGGGACATCAAGGGGCGTTTAAGATTATAAAATATGTAAGAGATAGATTTTATTGGAGGGGGCTAACTAAAATGGTGAAGAAAATTATTCAAACTTGTCATGATTGTCAAATTACTAAAAACAATTTAGTGAAACAAGTAGGACCTTGTCAATCGATAGTAACTAAAGAAATAGGAGATCTAGTGATGATAGATTTGTATGGACCATTACCAACAGGGCAGTTTGGTATGAATTTTATATTGGTCATACAAGATTCGTTTAGTAAATTTGTAAAATTGTATGCTTTACGAAAAGCTACTTCAGGGTCAGTATTAGGGAAAGTGTATAATTTCTTTGAGATAATAAAGCCTAAGGTTATAATGTCAGATAATGGATCTCAGTTTATAAGTAAAATATGGAAAGATAGAATGGCGAAGGAGGGAGTGAAAGTAGTTTATACCACAATAAGGAATCCACGACCAAATACAACAGAACGGGTAAATAAAGAATTAGGAAGGTTGTTTAGGACGTATTGTAGAACAAATCATAGAGGTTGGGTAGCAGTTTTACCTAAAATAGAAAAGCTATATAATAACACCTTTCATGAAAGTACCCAGTTTACACCTTGCGAAATAATGTATGGACAATCTAATATAATGACCTTTGATAATGGGCTAGAGGTTACAAAGGAAAAATTAGATGTGTTAACAGTTCGGAATCAAGTGCGGTTCAATTTAATGAAGGCAAGTCAGAATCGGCAGTTGAAATTTAATCAGAGATATCGGCTTATTCAGTTTCAAATTGGTGATTTAGTAAAGATAAAGAAAGCAAATAAATCAGATGCACAAAAGAAAATAACAAAAAAATTTGAGGCTTTATATGAAGGACCCTACGTAATAGCGGCAAACCCGTACGCTAATGTGTATATATTAAATGATTTAAAAACCAATAAGGAACGTGGGAAATTTAATACAATTCATTTATCGAGATATTATTTGTAAATAATTTGTAAAGACTACTTCTGAAATTGAGGTTGATTTGGGAATTCAGATTATAAGTTTAGAATTTAATAAGTAAAACCCAATGGAAGATGTTCGTTTTGTTTTGTAAGGATTTCAAATTTTAAACCTTTGTTTATAGTAAAAGAAAGGGAAGGAGAGAAGTTAAAAAAAAAAAAATTTAACATTGCATTGTATTTAATTTAGCAATAATAAAATATAGTTCAATACATAAGGAGAAATTATATGTAAAATTAAAAATAATTAAATATGATAGAGTACCTAAATATAGTCGATTGCATTGTATAGAATCAGACGGGACAGGGAGAAAACTCACCCATATTTAATTAAACTTTACATGAAAATAAAGTTTTACAGATAATTAAGACAAAATGATCGTTTAATAATTTCACATGTAATGACAGAGATTAAATATGGATGGAGGGGAGCTGGGAGGTTTTCTCTTATTTTTTTTATTATTAATTCTTATTTTATATTTAAATAAAATTATTCATAAAGAAAGAGTCAAAATTTAATAAAACCAAAAAGAAAATGTATTAAATCATTCAAAACAGGTAATAGGGCAGGAAAAGGAGGACACGGGTGTAGACGTAGATTTATCTGAAAAAAAAAAAAATATTTAGAACATTAACAGAATTAAAAACATAATTTTTTATCGTAATTAAGGAAGTGATGTTTCACAAAAAAAAAAATATAGATTTATATATTACATATTTATATATTAAAAAGCGAACATTACCTTAACTAGTTGTAGAAGAAAAGAAGTCGTGGGTGTCGAAAATGGAATCTAAATCAGTAAGAGAATCAAAAAAATTTAAAGAAGTATTGGGCGGGGAATCAAGAGATAAGAGTTCGAAAGGAGGAGCAAGAAGATTTGGAGAGCGAACGGGAGAATTTTGTTCGAAGGAATGGAGTAATTCTTCAAGGGAATGATCTAAGGTAGTTTCAGAGGGAATACAGATTTCAATGACGGAGGGATTGGAGGACGATACTTGACAGGTTTGCTGAAAATAAAAATAAAATTAATAAAAGAAAATAGTATGCTTTGATTTGAGAAAAATAGGTATTAGAGAAAATTATGAAAGTTTAAATAAACGATAATTTACTTACAGTAGATTTGTTTTTTGGTTTCTTTTTAAGAGGTTGCACCTTATTTTGCTGAAATTAAAAGGGTAAATTAAAAATAAATAATAGCGTGTCATTAAAAAATGTAATAGTAAATAAAACAAATTAATTAATTTACCTTTCGTCGTAATCTTTGCCTGAAACTCTTAATTTTACGGAGCAGGTGGGACATGTCAATTTTTATGCAGCTGATGGAATTAAATTCTTGCAGTAAAGTTGTTCGACTTTCCTTTCTTAAATAATTATCGTTGTAGTTAATGCAATTTTGGTCGTACAGACAAGGGAATTTTTGAATCAGGATATCAAACTTGGGAGAAGACATTTTGAAAATAGAAAGTCGAGTAAAGAAATGAATATAAGAACACTTAGACTTGGTGGAAATATTTTGAACTAAATAGTTGTGCAGTTAAAAAAAAAAACTTTTAGCGCCAAAATAAGGAAAATAATTCATTTTAGAAAAAGTTCGAGAAAAAAAAAAAAGGGGTGTTAAATGTACATTACAAATTTTAGTTTAATCAAACGGCGTTTGGAAACATGTACGGAATAGTTTGGACAGATGTCAAGTAAAGTGCCAGTTGAATATAAAAAAAAAGCAAAATAGTGCAAATTGTTTATTTATTTTGATTGAACTTGTAGTTGGTTAAAGAGGAAACTTCATAGTTTGTAAGATTAATTTTGTTTAAATGGTTTGATGTAGAGAAAGGTTGTGTTCTTAATTGTACTAGCGTGTTAAACCAATGAGGGGTTCTGTTGGAATTTATTTTGTGTTTGAAAGATACAGAAGTTTGTAAGTAGATCTTTGCAAGTTTTAAGTTTATGAGATAGAAAGGGGTACAATTGAGACCATATATCTAAACATCCAGCCAGGTTTGTCAATATTTAGCCTGGAAACACAACTTGATTCAAATGTTTCGTTAAATTAATAAACCCGTTGGTGGTAGGTTAAATTAAAATTTCATATTAAAGTTAATATGAAATTATTGGGTAGCTTGTATGCAATTATTTTACGAGACAGTACTATACCGGCAGGAAAGACTAAATGAATCCACACTATACATTCACCAGTTCTTAATTGTTAACATGGTTTGGAACGAATTGTTGATAGAATGGGAAGGTATACGGGGGTAGGAACTTTACTTCTAAGGGTTATATTTTGTTTTGAGAAACATGATCGGGAGATTATATACAAATCATAAATACAAAAGATTCGTTGTTATTGACCGGTATGTGTTATTAGAACTGATAAGGATCTAGCACAACCCTTATTTTTCTTCAGGACAAAGGATAATCTGGTAATTGTGGCTACCTTTTTATGTTTTGATATTTATTGTTAGCAGTTGGTATTCATATTATGTTGTCAATTAGAATTGGTTAAAGACACACCACATAATTATCAGAAATTGTGATCAGGAAAGGCTAAGTGTTGATAAATTATTAAAATATTTAAAGTAGGTAGTATGTAGACAGACATCTTAATGTGTTATAAGTTAAAGGTAGATTTCTCTTCAAATGCCAACTATAAAGATTTGTCATTTTGCGAAAAATCTAAAGGCAGGGATGTAACGGTCCATACGTTGTCTGTCCAGATAATCTCTAAAAATCTAATATTAAATCAAAGTATTTAAAAAATAATTGATATAAAAATGTTATTATTATTTCTTTTACATTATAGACTATAAAAAATATTAATCTGAAAGCTCAATACTTAGACAAAAGAATAAATAAACAATAACTAGTTAATAGTAAATGGTTCAGTTAGTGAAGCTGACGGTACCGGGTTCGAATCTTGGTTGAGGTAAAGATTTGTTCATAGAGTTGAGTTAAGTACCTACACAATGTGCAAACATTAGCTGGAATAGAGAATTGCGAGGTTTCATTTCTCGAAAGAAATGTAAAAATTGATAATCTAATTGTTAAAAATGGAAAGTATAAACAAATATAGTTAAAAAACAAAATATTAGAACATTTGCATACATTATTTCAAATTTAAATATGGCTGCCAAAAAGTGACATACTATGCCTGCTCTGTAAGACGGCTGAGACGCCACTGAGGCCAATGAAGCCAGAATAGCGTTTGAAGAAACCGAGTTCATCGAAGTAGGTTGGCTATATAAAGGATGACTGACGGTAGAGGGGGCTTTTTCGATTTGGTCGGTTGTCACGTACGGACGTCATACTCGTTGGGGTTGATATTTCCGTAATATTAGTTTTGAGTTCAAGTTATAATTTTAATTTATTGAATAGAGTTTTTAAAAGTTAAATTACTAGTTGTGAATTAAAATTAAATATTTAATTGTAAAATCAAAATAGAGTTTGGGGGATTAGATATCAGGGGTGCTACCTAGCTGAGGAACTGGAGGAGCCTTAGTCATGATATTTATTGTTTAGGATGTATTAATTTTATTTCTGTTACAGATCACTTAGAAGGAAGAGCAGTCTATAGTTCTAAGTATAATAGTTTATACTTTTAGTTTGGTGAGAGTCTATTTTTCTATTTGTTTCCTTTCTCTCGTTGTTGCTAATTCTGGTTTATATAGCCTGGGTTGCAATTAACGGGTTTTGTTTTGTTTTTATGTTGTATAACTAATATTACTTTCAGTGTACTTTACAGGAACTTTGGGTTGGTTATCATTTGCGTCTGGCACCTTGCTTTAATTAATTGGGGTTTAAAGATTAGATTTATTATTTAAGGGGTTTGTCTCTTGAGTTAAGCTAGATTAGCATTCGTATGTGCCAGAGCGGTGATCAGGCTACCACTAGTAAGTGCCTGACAAATCCGAGGTAGCCTAACGGTGGCAAACGCCTCTGGTTTGGAACTATTCGAGTCTAAAAGAGCCTTGGGCAAGCCCAGATGATCTCTTTACCAACATAGACATCTGTAATACTGCCTACTTATTCTCAATGCCAGCCTTTGAGGGAGAAGCGGGGCCACAGGTTGGCAAGCTAATTTGCACCCGTAGACATCTCATTGGATTTGAGGATGGGTCCCGATAATACTGTTATATATGTATATAAACTAAACACATAATAGGGCGCCTTACTTTCACTGTCTCGACTTCGGTCAAAGTGAAGGGGGAGGTAAATACACGAGTTATAGGTTGTTTCTTCAGCCGACTCAGCTGAACTCTAGAGTTTACTTAGGGACTTAGCTAATTACTGGGAGAGGTAAGCCCATAGGAGTAGATCTTAGAATAGGCCTTAAAAGTAGAGTTAGGGTAGCTTCATTGGATAGGGCAAAATAGGGATTTAACTAGTAACTTTTAAATTCACTTTAACTTAACTAACGAATAAAATTAACTAGTTAGTAACTAGATGACTTATAAATTTAAAGAGACTTATAATCTAACTTTACTAAAGAAATAATATTTAAGTAAATAAAATCAGAATTTGATATAATATTATAAGAGTACCTAAATGAAATTACCTAGTAATCTGAACAAGATATATAAAAGAAATATATATCTAAGGCAAATCTAGAATAAAAGTAATTAACTTATAGAGATACATTCTGAAATGGAGTGAATATTTTACCTATAAAACATAAAACAAATATTCCAGTAATTGATGGAGTGACTATAGTGAGAATTGCCTATTTACTTTTATTTTGCATCCCTAACTAACATGAGGATTCAATCTAGCTAGAAGACAAAATGACTTCTGTATCCCACTGTTTTACTATAAAGATAAACATGGATACTTGGTGAAATTGAACATCTCAAGTAGTTATATAAATCTCAAGTCAAATATAGACTTAAAAGTGAATTAAGCAAAATCAACCTTAAGTCACAATATTGAATAAATATATAAATCACATATGAGATTATCACTCTATTGAAGAATAAATTATCTATTAAATAATCGAGTATTAAACACTCAGATTATTGTTTATCCCAAATCTTCCCTTACAAGACAACTGACTGACTATTTGAACTTTGGCAAGGAGTCTGACCTGTCTAAGGAGGAAGACTATTGAGGTGGACTAAGGTCCAGGGATAGCAATCCCAAGGCGTATGGCGGAGCCTTCCTTCCCTAAGGGGGCCACAAAACGTATAAATTCTTAGATTTGCTTTACTCTAGACTCAGGTTTCATAAGCTAAACTAATTATATGAAAATAATAATAACTATTTCTCTAATATTAACTTTCAGTAGGTTGATTTTTAAGAAGATTGGAGACATTAATTAAGTTAGGATAACACTAAGTTATAAATTATAATATTTAGGGATGTTACTAGGGTAGGCTAGGTATAGTTAAGATTTAGAACAAAGACTTAAAGAATTCTAGGGTTGCTTTGGTTCACAACTATTGGGTTCTTTTAAACTACTTGACGATCACATGCCAAAACTAATTTACATTATAATAGATTGTTAGGGATAGAATTAAGTTAGGTACAAGAATTATTCTAGTTAGTTTAGGATATTTAGGTTTAGAAAACTAACTTACATTTGTTTGGAAATAGGAGTTAGTAATTAATTTCAGATTCAAGTTAGGCTAGATACTTTTGGTTCCGCAGGTCCAGGAGCTGTTAGCTTAGGTTTAGTATAGGATAGGTTAGGCTGAGGGGTCCTTTTACACTACCACCCGCAATAAAAGCCAAAAAAAAAGTTACCAAAATAAGTTTTTTCCGAAGTGAAGCAGCACCTTATTCCAACTTATTTGCTTAGTTACAGCACTATTATATCACCGCCTTAAGAAATTGTTCGAGACTATTATAAAATGTTGTAATAAAGTATTGGCCGTTACCGATAGTTTAAATATCTAATTGTAAGCACAGTCACGAGCGTTAATTTGGGACCCATTTCAAGAAAAATATGCTTTAGGAAACTCAACCTTATTTTTGTATAATGTCAGATTGACTTTTGGACCTAACGTGGGTACCAAATTAAATCTCGTGACTGTACAATAAAATTGTGTAGTTTTGGGGTATATGTTCCAGTAGTTTTAATGGTCACGGTTGCTAACATCATGCCTTTAGGCGGATAGGGCATTATACCATATTCTGATTATCGTATGCCTTTACAAAGGCCGGGTGAAGATAATTAATAACTGCCCTCGTGACGGGAAAAGGACCTTTATTTGCTGACAATAGCCTTCCGAACCAGAATGACACCTCTGCTATTTAGCTTCGAAGCAAATGAACCTTTTTAAACCTCTTATTAAGGTCGTACTTTCAATGATATTTGCGCAGTACATCTGCCTTTTTTAACGAGATTCAAAATTTACACAACAAAGCTCTTTACGAAATAGGTCACTTTTCAATATACTCCGAGTATTTATAACGTTTGATTAATATTGAAATATGGTTCGAAGGATGATATTCAAATTTAAAGGGGAACCTTTGAACTGGGTTTTGGAAGCCAAACACCACATAAGTATGTACACTGTACAATTGTACAGTATCTACAAAAAAAAATATGAAAAAATCCGAAGTTAATTGGGGGACTATTTTACACAAATTGACTGAGTGCCAAACTAGGCTGTATGCTTGTACATTCGGCCTAATAAGTAGGCATAGTTATATACTATATTGCACTATGTTGTATTTACTATGATGTTATAGTAAATTAAATCCTCCAACATAAACCCTGGGAGGGCACTGCAATGTTATTACGATTACATATTTAAATGTCAAGAATTATTATTAGCAATATTAATACATACCACTACTTTAAACTAGGTGTGTATACTATCAAAAAATTCTTCATTTTAACATTGTTTTTTTTTTACTCATTAATAAACGTGGCCTCTTTATAGGAAGTGATAATATGTATATTGATATATTTCAATGTACTGCGTTGCAATACATAGCAATGTATCAAAACGTTTTGATATTTTTGATCCTTAGATAATGTTTGATGTGAGTACTAGGTATAAATAACTAGTTTGTAGTTTGTAAACTCGATCACCAGAAAACTGGATATAATTATCGGAAGCTTTCCGCGAAATGAATACTAGTTAAGGCTGGATAAGTGTGAAAATAAAAATACAGCGTGTTCGTTTTTGCCTTTAGTCTTCGTGCGCTGCTAGGGACAATGAAACAAATAAATAAAATTAATCTTGTAATATTGACGAAGGTGAGATAACTATGAA
Source organism: Acleris laterana (assembly GCA_963966035.1). NCBI lineage: Eukaryota > Metazoa > Arthropoda > Insecta > Lepidoptera > Tortricidae > Acleris > Acleris laterana. The sequence goes on along the minus strand of OZ014458.1, from coordinate 5,462,776 downwards.
ACATTTCACTATAAAACCGATTTAAATCGAGTTACAATAAAATTTGTATTCTAATCGTACTTTAGTCGTTAACATATGAAATACGCAGGTAAATATTTGGGCCAAAACTCCATATTGTGTCAAATTGAAATGAAAATTACAGTCTGGCACTGTGTCAATTACGGTATCAGCATGATCCAATTTACACCGCAACAGCCTTTGTGTCGCTCCTAACTGTATTTATTGTGCCGAATAATGAGACAATTTGCCCTTTTTAGCGAAATTATTTCCGTTTCGGGGAAATAGGAGGATTGTAGGTCAAGGATTACCTAATTTAACGAAAAATACATACGACTGGTGTTTTCGTATTTTTGTACAGTTATTCTTGTCATAGCATAAAGATAAACACACACGTTGGGAATAAAGACCTATCCAGCAATATTCCGCACTGAAAATCCTTCAAGCCATTTAACATATAGGTGACTAGAAAGAAATAGTCACATAATATTGTATATATACAATACAAACAATACAAACACACGAAAAAAAATCCTTACTTCTTCAGTCAAGCGTCAGTTAGATATGGTGACGGATAGAATTCTCATTAACTGCAAACATTGAAATGCTATTTTCGAAGTTTATACTTGAAACTCTTAATTTACTGAACTGACCTAGAAACTTAGCTAAAAGCAAACAAACTAGAACGAATAAAACTTCATTGAAAAACGCCAGTTTTAATCTAGTATATAATATCGCAAATAAATTAGAATAAACATCTCATCATCATCTGTTTTACCTCGTCGTAAATCACCCAACATAGAAGCTTAACTTGCTACCACTACACCAAAACTCATTCTGTATTACAAACTTTAAAATCTGAAACCATGTTGTGGCGAAATGTGAGCACCATAGAGGTAGAAAACCATAGAGGAAGTATAAAAACGGCTAATAGAATAGTACTCTTCGCACCTGTTACAAATGCCCTTCGTTAAAAAGAGTCGTCTATATATGACCGCTGTCGATTGAATTTCAAAACTGTACCACTTTTTAGGTGTGTCAGTGTGTGACTCTGCATTAGTGTGCGTAAGTTTGCAGTCAGTGATGTGCGGTTTATCTATATTGGCTACAAGTTGTGTTGTACACAGAAGAAAAAGGTGGTACGCTTGACATTTGGCTACACAAGATCTAGGTATGTTATTCTAAATCTATGGAGAGTACCAACCGACGGGATACGGGACAAACCAGCGTGACGTCGACACGCATTCGGCGCCATGCTTACAAATAGCACGGACACCTTTTCAAATACGTAAAATGGATTTCAAATATGGAATTCGTTAGTGCAGTATGAATGGATAGTAGATAAGTTTAATATACAGGGTGTAAGGGATTGTCTACTGAAAAGTGTCGTAGCTATTTCATATAATCAACTGAAAAATTGTTGTCATACTTGTGCGCTTCTTCAGTTTTTTTATATCTTTATTGCCTTGGACGAAATACATGATGTTCACGTAAACGATTTTCGAGAACTATCGAAGAGTATGAAATTGAAATTAGTCCTTGACCTTCAAAATAAGTATATTTTCATAGTCCTCATCTAAGAATCTATATAAGAAAAATCCAAAAAAAAATATTACTTACAATCAGTGTTTTACATTTGCCTGGTTCCTACTGTATATCGTGATCATTTTCTTTGAATACATTAGGTACTGGTAGAAGTAATGAATTCATTAATTATAGCAAATATTATAATGAATGCTAAAATTAGATCAAATTAGGATAAACCTGAGCAGACAACTTAATTCGCTGCTAATGCCTGCTTACTAGAGGATTACGTAATTTGTGTAGCATTCATATACTATTTATATAATTTGGCTACAAGCAACCTTAACAAGGTTTTGAAAGGCACGTAAAAGCGAATTTTTAGGGATTCGTACCCAATAGGTACCAACGGAATCATTTTAATTAGGTCCCCGCTGCTTTTTCCGTTTACATGTAAACGGGCAATATCTTATACGAGGGCTGCCTTTTAAGTTCTGTCGTTTGCAAACTTCCCGTGATTCCATAAAAAAGAACTAGTGTCATCTTAAAATATTTGAATTTAGAATTCGAAAACAAAAGAATGACTCGAAATCGGCCCAACCGTTTTAGTACAGCGTTCGTTCAAAGTTGACAAGTCAGTTGTGAAAATGGAAATTTCGAAGGAAAATTTACGTGCGATAATTTTTTACAACTTCAAAAGGGGCTTAACGCGACTTCAGTGCTTCGAAGAGTTGACTACGGTTTCCAATGATAAAGCACCATGCCTCCGGACTGTGGAACGCTGGTATTTAGAATTTCAACGTGGTTGCTCTAGTCTTGGTGATAGACATCGTGAAGGTCGACCAAAAACAGCCGTAACCCAGGAGAACATTGATGCTGTACGGCAACTGATCGTCGAAGATCGCCATGCGACATACCGTGAGATAGAAGCTTCCTTAAGTATTTCAGGGACCAGTGTTCACAGTATTTTGCATGATCACTTAGGCGTAAAACAGTTGATCTCACGCTGGATACCACATTTACTCAGTGAAGACCAAAAAACGGCTCGCGTTCGATGGTGTCGCAAAACTCTGCGGCAATTCAACCGAGGAAACTCGAAACATGTTTACGACATTATCAGTGGTGACGAATCTTGGATATATGCCTACGATCCCGATTCTAAACAGCAGTCGACTGTTTGGGTGTTCCAAGATGAGCCAAAACCGACCAAAGTAATACGCTCACGGAGCACTTCGAAAAAAATGGTCGCCACGTTTGTGGCGAAAAGTGGCCACGTTGCCACTATCGTGCTCGAGGATCGTAAAACGTTTAATGCTGACTGGTATACCACTGTCTGTTTACCAGAAGTCATCGGCGAGTTTCAAAAAAATAGCCCAAGACGTCGTAAAAGACTGCACCACGATAATGCGTGCTCGCACACCACCCGGCAAACAATTGCGTTTTTAAAAGAGCAAAACGTCGAAATTCTGGAACACCCGCCGTACAGTCCAGACTTAAGCCCTAACGATTTTTTTACTTTTCCAAAAATTAAGCAACGACTTCGTGGTCAACAGTACCAGACGCCTGAAGAAGCCGTTGAGGCATACAAAACGGCCATTTTGGAGACCCCGACTTCGGACTGGAATAAGTGTTTCGAAAACTGGTTCGATCGAATGAAAAAGTGTATTACATATCACGGTGATTACTTTGAAAAGCAATAAATACCATTTAACACTTAAATTGTCTTTAGTTTTTCCAAACGACACAACTTAAAAGGCAGCCCTCGTATCTTATCTAGACAAGACCATTTCACAGAATGTGCATTCCTTTTGCCACTATTGTACCTACTCGCGATAAACGCTTTCTACACGTTAGTACCTTGTCACTTTAACCACTGTGAAAGTTCATATATGGCAGTTCAAATATGACGATGATGATCTTGTCTATTTGACAAGATACTAAAGTGTATACATATTTTTGACCTTGACTGTACGACTAGATACAGTAAAGGAAATTGATTCCCAGACCATTTTTGACTATGACATAGTGACGTAATCAATCAAAACGTAAGAGACTTCTTATAATTTCATTTACAGTGTCACTTTGACATAGTCCTAAATGGTCTATTAATCAATTTCCTCGGCTGTACACAACGTGTTGTAAAGTGTTTTAAATATAGGAACGCACCATAAATGGTTCCTGCGGAAGACCAGTTTTGGCCTATAAACTACTAGTTTATATTACTGAGTAGTAACCATAAGAGTAGTAGTAAGTTTTTAGAGTTGTTGGTAATTCTGTAGCTCTGCCTACCCCACTCTGGGAATAAAGGCGTGAGTTTATGTATGTATGTATGTATGTAGTAACCATTTTACTCGCTAGTTCAGATAATTTTGTGTGTATGTTCTTCTGTACTTGTTTTAGACATACATACATACATTAAATCACGCCGGTTTCCCAGAGGGGTAGGCAGAGACCACTTCTTTCCATTTGCTACGATCTTGACAAATTCCTTTCGCTTCTTCCACGTTCATACATGGAGTCATGCACGCTCGTCGGCTTCGGGTACTTAAGATTCGGCCCTTTTCCAGTATTTCTCCGATTTGACTCGAAAAAGTACTCCTAGGGCGGCCCCTTCCGACCCGTCCACTCACTTTCGATCTGTATATCTCTTTCGTCAATCTTCTTTCATCCGTCCTTTCCAAATGATTGAACCGAATAATGTTTTTGACGTAAGCAAATAAACGTTTATTCTTTCTTCATACTATATGGACTTATTTTGTTAATCGGTAAAATCCCTAACACGGCAGGAAGCACGTCCCGATTTCCCTCATGAATAAATCAGGGCGCAAATATTGATTTGACGATACCCTTATCATGTCGAGATACGGGATTATGCGTAATATAACAAATAAAACCACCCTCTACCATAAAGGTGCTTTCTCACCAGCGAGGCGAGACGAGACGTGGCCAGACGAGAGTTTAAATCTCGCCTACTAGTAAGACACGTCTATATAATCTCGCTGGCTCTTTTCACTAAAAAATACCAAGTACCTATTGATAAATAAGACAAGGTAGCTTGATGGTTTTAACGAAAGACCAGCACCAACTTTAATGCCAGCATTACGTTTAGTTAGGACCATATCGTGGCAATGTTCTTTTAGTGCGTATTAATCTGTCCTTCCTTTGTTAATTACGTCACGAATAAATGTTTTCTTTCTTTCTTTCTTAGCTCACGCGAGAATGTTGTTTCTGTTGTAGAGTTGATAGACACTATGCAATCGGTAATACAGTTTACTAATGCAACTTTTTTTTATTTTTGTCTTGCAGATTCATCTCGGAGGAGATACGCAGAAGAAAATTAAAGTTTTAACTAATTCCTACCGTGGTTTTGATTCATTCCGATTCAATGTTTTCCTCGCCTCGCCGTGGATGAGCACCATGTAACCCTCCCTCTAAATTAAACCTCTACCTATTTAATAACTAGAGCTCTCTAAATAATAATTAAACTATGTATTAACTTTCTACCTAGCAATATACAGAGTAAGAATGAATAAATATTGTTGAATTGGCCATATGATCATCTAGTGTCTAAGAACCTAGATTGTGAAACCGTTTAATTAGTAACCTAAGAACTTTTCATGCATATAAGAATGGTATAGTTATTTAAATAAAACCTATCTCTTTAGCCTACAAGATTAAGTGAGAATTGTAGTGAAGTAATAAAAGTGAATGAATATTGGTCTTATAACTAATAAAAGTTCAGTCAAAGTCTTTGGGTCTATTTAGTGATTGTTAGGATGAAAACTGGAAAGTATGCATAAGGCATTTTATTTTGCGCCTACGGTCAGAGCCCGCGACTCCCCGCTCATGACTGTGAGACTCGACTCCTGACGGGACATCTCTCCAGCGCTGCTAAATCTTTTCTTTCCAGGTGGGACATTGATTTTACAGTCTTTGTCAGCTGTTAATAATAATTTAGTCATGTCATCAGTTTTCAATGGACAAGAGGGAATATTCGCGAAAGCTCCTTACTCCATTGCAGGAGTGAAATATAATATACTAGGAACTGTATTATTAATGTGTCAAAGTCGAACTGTTAAGATGTAGATAGGTTAGTAGTCATTTAAGACCAAGGTTATGTAGTTTGATATTGTATCAATTTTCTGCAGTTTCTATGAAGAGCCTAGTTATAATTATAACAATAATAATTCCTTAAGATGATTGTGACTCTTTCTAGTCATGATGAAAGCTGGATCTGATGAATGCTGGATCTGATGATTTCAATCATAATTTGTAGATATTTGTTGTAGTATGTTCCCGTAGGAATTGGATAGTGATTCCAACTGCTAACAGACTATAAGGCTGGTATACCCTTGAGTAATACCAAGCAGGGGACGTATCCCATAGTGTTAAACAGGGAAATCACTTGTCGTATAATATTCAATGTAGGTTGAGAGAAATCAGTCAATCTCATAGGATCATTCAATGTTGAAGTATAATTGGCTATCTGCCATTGACTAGAAATAATCACATATCATTAGCTAAGGATCATTGTCCTAGCAATATATTGAGGCGTCCGTTGCGAGCTTACTATCAGGTAGCTATGTTTGATGATATTATAACTGGTCAGTTGCAATATTTGCAGTAGATATTTATTATTATTCATAGGAGAATCCAGATCACTCAGGCTCAATTATTCATTTCAAATGTTGGTATGTGGTACAGTAAAGCTTTCCAGTCTTGATACTATTTGATATACTAAAGTACTTTCACAAGAAGGAGTGTCGTCGGCCAACAAGATGCACTTCTTTATGCATAGGTTCCCTTGGGAAAAGCATGATAATTCTGCTGAACAGGGACTAGCCGGTGCCCGTAGGCAGTACGGCCGAGTCGTAACTCAGTTTGAACAGAGAATACCAGCCGATGAAGAGTTGGTAGGAAGACAGTCCAATTCATAAATATGACTTTGAACTTTACTTATGAACGCAGTTACTCTGCTTCAGACTAGAAATATTTACTTTCTGATAAACTTACATGAGCATTATTGGTTAGGAATAAAGTTAAATAGAGTCATATATTGAGGCGTCCGTTGCGAGCTTACTATCAGATAGCTATGTTTGATGATATTATAACGGGTCCGTTGCAATACTTGCAGTAGATATTTATTATTATTCATAGGAGAAACCAGATCACTCAGGCTCAATTATTCATTACAAATGTTGGTATATGGTATAGTAAAGCTTTCCAGTCTTGATACTATTTGATATACTAAAGTACATTCACAAGAAGGAGTGTCGTCGGCCAACAAGATGCACTTCTTTATGCATAGGTTCCCTTGGGAAAAGCATGATAATTCTGCTGAACAGGGACTGACTGGTGCCCGTAGGCAGTACAGCCGAGTCGTAACTCAGTTTGAACAGAGAATACCAGCCGATGAAGAGTTGGTAGGAAGACAGTCCAATTCATAAATATGACTTTGAACTTTACTTATGAACGCAGTTACTCTGCTTCAGACTAGAAATATTTACTTTCTGATAAACTTACATGAGCATTATTGGTTAGGATTTTAGGAATAAAGTTAAATAGAGTCAAAATAAGTTGATATCTCCTTAGAATAAAATTAGGTATGCTTAAGTAAGTAGTTAATTTCCCAGGTTTCCCCAGGTCTAATTTCAATAGTTTTAGTCATAGCGGTAGCGGAGTTGGGAAAGTTGAACAAACCTTGTAACCATAATAAGATATGCCTAGCTATCCACATTACGTGTTTATAAGTCTCTCACGGTGTAATGAGAGATCTTCTATCTACCTAGGGTCCCTAAGCACCTACTTTTCTACTGTTTTAAATTAAACTGAAAGTCCGAAATTGACTTTTATGATTACTTACTTACGTTAAACGTGTGTGTGATGTAGAATATTCCGGTGTAAGAATATCCTTCTAGACCAGCTAAACCTATCATAACAACGACTTCGGAAAACCAAGTTTCCTGTGTGTAGTCCTAAGTACTTGTGGGTTATCTGATCGATAGTAAAACTCAAACTCCACATATAAATATATATAAGCGTGTATTGCACGTTAAGTTTACACTTGATAGTCGCAAGCCGAAAGCGTTTACCGTTATATAAAGATATAAAGCAAAGAAGGAAGACTTAGTTAGTATTAAGATCGATAGGCAGTGCGTAAGGCGGGAGCGGGTGCAAATTGGCATAGGTCCGGCGCGTGAGCTGATCGGAAGCGTTCTGCGGAGGCGCCGAGTCGAATGAATGCCGGAGGCGCTGAGCAGCCGCCCGCGTCCCGCGCCGCTCCCCGCGGCGCCCGGGACTGGTTATGGAGTAGTGATGTGCGCAACTTGTAGTGATGCGCCACACCACCCCCTTAGAAGTGTTAAAGTCCTGCGGAAAAACAATTGGGAAATTTAACAACACGTCCTGAACGTGTTACACGTTCTAGTGGCTTTTGAGCCGCTGATGGTACGTCAGCTGATTTCTTCATTGTCTCTGCATGTTGATCCGAGAGAGTAAAAGCTGGCTTTGCACGATCTATGGAAACAGTTACAGGTCCTCTATCAAGTTCTACCGTGATAGTTTTATCAGTTCGCCTAATGACTTTGTGCGGTCCAGTGTAAGGCTTTTCTAAAGCGCGTCTTACGCAGTCTTTGCGTATAAAAACATATTGTGCCGTTTTTAGATTTTCGTGTACGAAAACTGGTCTGGTAGAATGATTTGATGCTGGCTGTGGTTTAAGGTGAGAAATATGCTCTCTAAGCCTGGTCACAAAATTGCTTGGCTGCATCATGTTGGTGTGAGTGTTAGGTGTTGGTTGAAAGAACTCACCCGGTATCCGTAATGGCTCACCATAAACCATCTCAGCAGCCGAGCACTGGAGGTCAGCCTTCCACGATGTCCTCAGGCCCAACAGCACGACAGGAAGGATATCCGTCCAGCTCCTCTCGCCATGGGCCATGATGGCGGCCTTGAGAGTGCGGTGCATCCGCTCGACCATGCCGTTAGCCGCTGGATGGTAAGCAGTTGCATGGCGAAGCTGTGCCCCGCAAAGTCGGGCCAGGGCAGTGAAAAGGTTGGAGTTGAACTGGCGGCCCTGGTCAGTGGTTACTGTCTGTGGACAACCAAATCGTGAGATCCAACATTCGCAAAACGCTTTTGCAACTGTTTCGGCTGTAATGTCGTAAATCGGTTGCACCTCGGGCCAGCGAGTGTACCTGTCAACCGCTGTGAAACAATATTTGTAGTCGTGGGATGATGGTAGAGGGCCTATGAGATCAATGTGCACGTGGCTGAATCTCGCTGCTGGCAAATGGAACTGTCCCAGGGGTGAGGAGGTATGACGATGAACCTTTGATGTCTGACACGCGTTGCAGGCTTGGGTCCAGGCACGGCAATCTCTCCGTGCGTTGGGCCATATGTACCTTTCCGTCACCAACTTCGTCGTTGTCCTTACACCCGGATGACTGAGTGAGTGTACGGCATCAAAAATTTTTCTTCGTAGATCCGCCGGTGCGTAGGGTCGAGGCCTTGCCTGTGAAACGTCACAATATAAAGTTACGCGTGTCCCTGGTACCGGTACTTGCTTGAGATCCAAAGAATTGTCTCCTCCGGCCATCATTCTCTGCATTTCTTGATCTGCTTGTTGAGCTCTAGCTAATTCTTCCAAGGCCGGTGGCTGTGTGATCGCCTCGATGCGTGAGAGAGTGTCGGCTGTGACATTATCTCTGCCAGAGATATGTTTTATGTCGGTCGTGAATTGAGCTATGTAATCAAGGTGGTTGAACTGTCGAGGCGAGCAGTGCCGGTCTCGCTGCTGGAACGCGAACGTAATGGGCTTGTGATCTGTGTAGACGGTGAAATGTCTACCTTCCACCATGAAACGAAAATGTTTGATACCTTCATAGACTGCAAGCAATTCTCTGTCGTACGCGCTGTACGACTGCTGCGCCTTATTCATCTTCTTGGAAAAGAATGCTAATGGCTGCCAGTCATTGTTGACCTGCTGCTGGAGCACCGCGCCCAAGGCCGAATTTGAGGCGTCGGTCACGAGAGCGAGCGGTGCGGTCATCTCAGGATGTGCTAAGAGGGTACACCTGATTATACTTGCTTTGCAGTTGTCGAAAACTTGCAACAACTCGGGTGTCCAGCTGATAGGGTGAGAGCCTTTTTGTTTAGGCCCAGCCAGGAGGTCATGCAAGGGGGCTTGTTCTTCTGCAGCATGAGGGATGAAACGCCTGTAGAAATTCAACATCCCCAGGAACCTACGCAGTCCGTTTATGGTTTTAGGTGGTGGAAAATCTCGAATAGTCTCGATCTTGTCATCCAGTGGGCGTGTGCCGTGCTCCGATATAGAGAAACCAAGAAATGTTACCTCGCTCTGGCCAAATGCGCACTTGCCTTCGTTGATCAGCAAACCGTAATCCTGAAGACGCTCGAAAACTTGTGCCAGGTGTTCCAGGTGTTCGCTGTGATTTCTGGAAAATACCAAAATGTCGTCAATGTATGAGTAGCAAAAATCCAGCCTTCGTAAGACTTCATCTAAGAACCGCTGGAACGTTTGCGCGGCGTTTCTCAACCCAAATGACATGAACGGGAATTCGAATAGGCCAAAAGGCGTAGTAATTGCAGTTTTATTTATGTCTTCTGTAAATACTGGAATCTGGTTGTAGGCTTTTATTAAATCTATCTTAGAAAATACCTTGCAACCAGCTAACCTATTAGCATAATCCTCGACGTGCCTTATTGGGTACCTGTCCGGTATTGTCCGTGCGTTGAGAGCTCGGTAGTCCCCACAGGGTCTCCAACCGTCTTTCTTCGGAGCCAAATGCAACGCAGAGGCCCACGGTGAGTCGGAACGACGAGCTGTTCCGTCGCTAACCATTTCCTCGAACTGCTCCTTGGCCACCTTTAAACGATCTGGAGCGAGCCGGCGGGGTCTGCTAAATACTGGCGGTCCTGGTGAGGTACGTATGAAGTGGACTGTACTGTGCTTCACTTCGCGTGGGGTACCTGATGGCTTTGTCAGCTGAGGGTACCTAGATAACAAACTGTGGTACTCACTGTCGCCTGAGATAGTCTTCACGCTGAGCATCTGGCATTTGCTAAGCGTTGCAGGCGATGACAGCGATGTGAGGCTGTCCAGCAATTGGTGGTTCCTGCAATCCACTAGTAAGCCATAATGAGAAATAAAATCCGCTCCAATAATTGGTTTTTCTACGTTAGCCACTACAAAGTTCCACACGAAATCTCGACGCAGGCCTAGGTTAAGATGTAGTTTGATGGTTCCGTACGTTTGAATTGGGGTGCCATTGGCAGCGGTGAGTCGGTACTCAGTCGGTTTACCATTTGGCAGGTGTCGACGTGGCAGCACGCAGAGGTCGGAACCGGTGTCAATCAAAAACTTCATCTTGGTTTTCCTGTCGGTGATGAAAAGGCGGCTAGTAGCATGACAGTCGTTCGCCGCGTCTATTGACTGCCGCTGGCTTTTCCCGACACGAAAGTGCAGGGTGTGCTACACTTCTTAGCCTGCTCACCAAAAATAGAATGGTACCAGCACATACCTGGTGTTTTGCTGTGACTCCGACCCCTGCTGCTCGACCTTCCTTTCGAGCTGCTTCGGTGGAATCTCGAACGTTCCCTGCTTCGCCCAAATGATAATTGATCGATGTGGCTACTGAGGGCTAATTGAATACGAGTGGCAATTAATTCGTCAATGCGTTTTATCAAACCATCTTGGTCAAAGGCGGTCATCGCTGCCACGTGCGTAGACGGCTGTGGTACCGTCGCCTCGAAAATTTTATCGGCGAGGTCGGCTAGTTCCTCCAGCGTGGCAGATGTCTGTGAAATTAAAATAGGTTGAATATGTGCAGGTAACCTCTTCATCCACATCGTACGCAAAAATTCGTCGGACACACCGCCGTCGGCCAGGCTAACCAACCGTCGCATAAACTGAGAGGGCTTCCGGTCTCCGAGCTCCTCATTAGACAGTACCTCGCTTATTTGCTGCTCACGAGAAATAGACAGACATTTCGTTAGCTCTGATTTTAACTTAAGGTATTTATCCGTCTTAGGTGGATTCTTAATTAAAGATTTAATTTCTTTAGCATACCTGTGATCCAGTTGGGCTATAATAGAATAAAATTTCGTAGTGTCATCTTTAATACCAGAAACCAGGAAATGCGCCTCTGCTTGACCGAACCAAACCTCCGGATCATCAGGCCAAAACGGTGGTAATCGTAACGCCACGCGGTCGACGTTGACGGACGTGACGCCATCTTGGGCATCCACAAATTCGTTGCCCGGGCCTTGTTTCGGATCAACCGCCATCTTGATCTACGCGTCGTCCGTAATACGCGGCTCTTGCTATACTCGTACAGATCACGTCGGGGTCACCAATATGTGGGTTATCTGATCGATAGTAAAACTCAAACTCCACATATAAATATATATAAGCGTGTATTGCACGTTAAGTTTACACTTGATAGTCGCAAGCCGAAAGCGTTTACCGTTATATAAAGATATAAAGCAAAGAAGGAAGACTTAGTTATTATTAAGATCGATAGGCAGTGCGTAAGGCGGGAGCGGGTGCAAATTGGCATAGGTCCGGCGCGTGAGCTGATCGGAAGCGTTCTGCGGAGGCGCCGAGTCGAATGAATGCCGGAGGCGCTGAGCAGCCGCCCGCGTCCCGCGCCGCTCCCCGCGGCGCCCGGGACTGGTTATGGAGTAGTGATGTGCGCAACTTGTAGTGATGCGCCACATACTTTTCAGCCGGCTAATAAAAGCCTTTAGTTGGCGTCAAAGCGGAGTAAATACCTAAGGTGGTCGATATATAAATATATAAATAAGGGGTACAACGCAAGAGGTATATCTGCATATCGTCTGCACCACCTGTAAACAGGTTCGGATCCGACAAGGGGCCCTATGAAGCAAATATACGGAATACCACCAGCGTTGTCTGACGTACCGAGTTAAGGCGTCAGAACCTTGCGCGTAACCCTCCTGACTTACTTGGCTAATGAGATAAATCGTACGTTTCTTGATTGTAGAAACCTTCCGATTCCATCCCATAACCAAAATGTAAGCGTAGGTTATTTTATCGTTTTCAACGTCTGCCTTGGAGCTCTGTTTAGTAGACTACCAGTAGGCGTCATTAGTTACAGAGATCTGGAAAATCAACATGATTAGTAAACAATTCACAACAAGAAAAGAAATGCGAACCCAATTGTTAACACGATCCCATAACGCCTGCCACCTGCCATGCTAGCTGCCTTCGCCAACTCGTAGCGCTACCCATCCATTACCTAAAGCGTCACACCGACAAAAAAAACCAATTATAGAATAAGCGCGAACACCAAAATGGACAGACAAAATGGACGACACGAGCACCGGAGCACCCTAAACCTTTCCCGCGGCGCGTGCCATGCTAGCTGCCTTCGCCAACTCGTAGCGCTACCCATCCATTATCTAAAGCGTCACACCAACAAAAAAACCAATTATAGAATAAGCACGAACACCAAAATGGACGACACGAGCTCCGGAGCATCCTCACTGCCACTACCTCACCACCTAGACGGACGACGGACCCCAAGAGAAGAAAGAGCCTAGCGTCCCCTTCCCGGCCCTTTTATCTCTTTTTCCTGCCATGCGCACTACGAGATATTCCAGCTATCAGAGACTAATGTTAAATCATTCGTATTTCCAGCTGTTAGGGAAGCTTTCCGCTTGTCCAGCCATTTCCTATCTCAAGCGGTCCTTGCGAGGAGCCCCAGCGTCCCGGCGCGCGTCGATCGCGAACCATACCGCCATCCACCTAGCCACATTGTTTAAGCTAACGTAATGAGTAACAAATAAGACTCACTTTCATTTGAATTTGTCTCTTTCTTTTTTTTTAATCTAGTTTGGTTTAACTTCTGCTAACTATGTCTAGTTAGCAGAAGAGTCCTTGTTACATTTTATAATTCTTCCTCATTTAATTTATTTAATAAACACAAATAATTAAGTTTGTTTATTATCTGAATATTAATAAAACATTATTATCTGAATATTAATAAAACTTCAACAATTTTATTTTGTGTTGTAATTGGACATAAAACAACGCCATCTGTACAAATCAGAAGGAACCCGCTTTCCCCACTAGATGCCCGGGAATAAATCTGTCAATTCTAAGACTAGCTGTTAAATAGTTTCCGATTTCCTCCAGAGAGGTCTCTGTTTCTCAATTTGTATAAAACAATAATAGCGTTCCTCATTACGTTTGAAGTAAGGTTGTATTTCGAGATTCAAAGTTTTTGACATTATGTTTGATTGTAATTAATTAGTTAATTGCAGATATGATGTTATTTAATAACGAATTAGAATTTTAATACTAAACTTTAATGTATAACGATTTTTACTCTCGTTAGAGCCTAAACTGAAATGAATTATATTTGCGAATTGAACGGGCATTTCTGGACCGTTACAACCATTAAGATAAGGATGAATATGTGAACCTATAAGTGATGCTCGTGAGAGAGTGTGTACTGTAAATTCTGAAAATCGATTTTTCCAAGTTGCGATTAATACCATTCGCATATTTTACCACTTTATTTTTTCTCAATAGCTACTTTTCCCGAAGGGCTTTCTAACCATTCGCATATTTTACCACTTTATTTTTTCTCAATAGCTACTTTTCCCGAAGGGCTTTCTAACCATTCGTATATTTTCCCATTATATTTATTTTTCAATTGGGTTCTTCTCCACTGCTCGACTATCATAAATATGAGGTAGGTTTAGGTTATGTTAGTTTTGCAGCAGGCCCGGAGGGCCAAAACCACCCAGAAATAGGAGCTCCGCTCAAGCGGAGCTCCGTCGACTCTGTTAAATTTAATTTTGATATTAAAAACATTGGTCAGTTGAGTTGGTTGAGAAATTAGAGAATTAAATATAGTCGGAAAAAATGCGAATGGTTAGAAAGCCCTTCGGGAAAAGTAGCTACTGAGAAAAAATAAAGTGGTAAAATATGCGAATGGTTAAAAAGCCCTTCGGGAAAAGTAGCTATTGAGAAAAAATAAAGTGGTAAAATATGCGAATGGTATTAATCGCCACTTGGAAAAAATGATTTTCGGAATATACAGTACACTCTCTCGTGAGATAGACGCAAACAAAACAAAAGAATCACATCGTGTTTTTTCAAGGGCGGTTATAGGGTAAGTATAGCACTGCAGCCGAACACGCAGCATGAGTTCGCAGACTCTTCGTTTTTTTGTTATTCTAAAGAAAAGCCGTCCATTTTTAATGATATGGTCACGTTTACTGGAAAGTTAATAAGAGATATGGTTAAAAATGAAGTGGGATAGAAGTTTTAATCATTTGGGGGCCCAAAGTCGTTGCCCTGAGTAAGTATCAATAAACCGGTAATGACTAATGACTAAGATGGGCCTTGTGCGCCACGTCAACCATACTGGGTGCCTAAAATATGGCTGTGTTTACATACATACATAAGCTCACGCCTTTATTCCCAGAGTGGGGTAACCACATGTTTGATGTTTACTAGTGTATTAGTGACAGGTTGGTTGTTTACTACACGCTTATATTCCCTTAGTCGTCTCTTACGACATCCACGGGAGGACATGGAGTGGCACTACTCTAACCCGGCAACCATGCTTTGGGCTGTGTTTATCTCGCGTGATAAAATGTAGATAAAACATCCGTCACTTTGTAACACTTATATAAGCACGAATGTGACGAATGATTTATCCACATATTGTCACACACATACACACAACCATAATAAGCCGGCAAATCTATTGTATAATCACGGCAAGAAAACGTTCGTCACTTTTGGACCTTAATACCTTTGAAATACAGGCGAAAAGTGACGAACTTTTTCTTACTGTGAGACTGTGACTACACCTTGTATGGCTGCGTCTATATTGCGTGTCAAAGTTTGGATAAGGCAGCCGTCACCTTTTGACACGTAAATCAGTACGAGAGTGACGGATGCTTTATCCACATTTGACACGCGATATAGACGCAGCCATACTAGGACCGCAGGTTAGCTTAGGATTTGGATGCCATTTGTTGATCAACCCTGTCATATTGACAGTGACTAAAACTCGAAATAAATCATTGGCTTTCTGCTAAAAGTTCAATTAGTCGCTTATTAATTAAAGTCCGCACCAGTTCAAGCAAGGTTTAAATAAATCAATCACGAGGTAATTCATCAATTCTCGGGACGAGGGTCCGACAACGCGTCCTGCGATAATCCCTCCGATATCACTGATTTATTGACAACGCTGACTGACTAATGCAGCGATATTACTAGATTTAGGACACAGTCATATGAGACTGCAAATATATAATTATCTTTTGTTACTTATGTTATATTAACGTGTTTTTTGTCTGTTTGTTTACCACGGTTCAACGACTCAGCAGGTGAATTGAAATTTGATACAGAGAAAGATAAACAAAATAAGTTTCTGTCAAAAATATTTTTAGAGACAAGCTTTTATTGCTGACTGTACTTTTTTTGCACAGTCGTCATCTTCTTGTCAAGACGACTCTAGCAAGCTCTAACACAACGGGTTTATATCATGTGTTATTTAGGAGTTACCATGGCCACCCTGAGTCTTCATCATCAGACCAGCTCGATGATACTATATTATTGTATTGTCATCAAAACTAAAGGCGTATACAAATTTTCAGCTTCATTGGAAACCGGGAAGTGGGTCTAATTTAACTTGCAAGATTTGACGCTTACATACATACATAAACATTGCAAGTTATATAAAAGCATTTAAAAATATGCAAACCCGACATGGAATCAACAATGATCCGTGAAACTGCACCATCAGTTGAAAACTGGGTGCTCTCAGGCTACCTTTGTTACCTCGTAAGGCTCACATAAAATGTCTTTAGGTAGTTAGAAAAATAATCTTGTGTCGGTCAACTAAAGTCAAAAGTCATTTTGACATATGTCCTAAATTTAGGACATCGGGCCTTACGAGGTAAATGAGATAACATTCGATTCGGTATACAATTATAAATGTCCGTTTATCGATTGTGTTGGCATAGCACTTAAAGGGATAAGTATTTTTTGGGGACAAATTGTTTCTTACATAACAAATTTCCCGTGCTTGTAAGAATAATTCTCCATCAGTTTATACTACAGTATGCAGTGCCTTTAAACAAAGTTGCAGTTAAGGACAAACGGATTCCGTCACTAAATGTGCCTTCTTAGAGGTCCCAATTGCTTTTGAGTCCTACTTTGATTCCTAGAACTATAAATGTCGCTGAACGATACACATACTTTTGGCAGTCTCCCTAATATCATATATTATTTATTATGTCTATTTTGTATATAATTTCTACGCGAACGAAGTCGCAGGTAAAAGCTAGTTATAAAATAAATTTTACTTTATATCATGTCTTCAGTGTAGTAAAGTTATTAAATTATTTTATGCGATATTAAAAACCCGTGTTTTTGTTCACAACAGACCGAGATCGCGAACAATGGAAAAGACCCGCTTATAATTTAATTTACTCGGGATTTATCTTTCATATTTTGTTTAACTCTTTTCTTACAATAGTCTGTAGAGAACGGGGTCCGTATTAAAAATGGATCGCGTCTATTGTGGTGGATAAATCATCCGTCACTCTCGCACTAACTGACTCGTCAGTAAGCGACAGCTGTTTTATCCACGTCCTTCCATATCGGTAAACACGAGCATAATAGGCCCGCGGTATTGTGAAACGAGATGGATATAATGCGATGGAGTATTAGAGCTCACTTTGTCTTTGCTTAGTGTTTTTTTCAGAGTGTTATTTTATTCCAATGTTTTTAAACATAAACCACACTTCCGTGTCTCCGGAGGCGGGGCAAGTCTTTAGCTATGGTTGGTATCCATCGTATTTCACATTTTTCAAGCTCTCAAACACAATAACAATAAAATTAGACTTAGTTTTTTTAGTCAAGGACTAAAACCAGTTTGAGATTAATCTAAAGAGAACAATGTCTGTTCAGTGTTCAAGAGATACACATACAATATTAGTCTGTTCTCAGTGTAGGGTCCCGTGGCCGCTACTACAAAGACAAACAAAAAAAAAATTACCGTAAAGGCGGGTAACTTGAACCAAAAAATAATTGTATTTTTGCAAAACAAGCTCTAGTTTCTTTACGATTAACATATCAATGTCAAATTTATTTTGATATAAACTTAAGTATGTACTGAATAACTTTTAATGAAAAAAAGAAGAAGAAACGTGATTAAATATAATTTTTTATTTTTTTGTTTTTTGGGCCAATGTTGGTTTTAGACGAGGGTAATATTAGTCAATGAAAATATGTGCATGAAAAAACCATATTACACGCTAAGTTGGGCTAAAATTAGCAGTATTGCTTATTTAACGGTGTAAAATAAACAATAACGTAGTAGTAAAAAACAAGTTTTATTTAAAAAATAGGAAATAATCAACATTATTTGTTTTAAACATTAATAAAAGCATTTTATTTTAATCACAAACATAAAGACGGTGTTTTTTGTTTTCTTTAGTTCCAATAGTTATACCATTCAAACAAAAATATAGTTAAGTACCTACCTAACTTGATAAAGAATCAAAAATTAACATAACTGAAAGTAATTTCAAGTAAAAACATAATTAGAAACATCGTACCTACCTTATTTAACTTTAAATATAATTTGTACCAATGTCATTCCTACCTACAGTACCTACCAGTCTTATCAGAGACAGTCATATATGAGATCAACAGTTATATATCAGTAATTTTATATCTAATATATAGATGGGTAAATAATCGACATTTCACATAAATAGGTAATTAAAATCCTTAATTCTCTAATTCTGGAATTTCAAAACAGCCCTTTTGAATAAAATTAGGGACTGCGATCTTACAATTTATGTCATCCTAATTGTAAAGCTGCTCGTCTTTGATTGCCGGCCAGCGCCCGAAGCTTTTACCTTTCTTATATCTAATATATAGATAGAGGCCAAAGTTACCCAAAACACGGGTTAAAGTTTACATACCTTCATATTTTCCCAAATATACCAACTTAATGTTAGTAAAACAATATAAAATTTACATCACTACACTCCTAAAGACACATATAAACACAACCATAACAATTATAATGATTAACTTGCTAAAAACCCAATTTTAACAAGGAAGTTTGCACATATGTTTTACGTACCTTTTCGCATCCAACACTTCGAGTAAACTGACAAGGTTGTACATGAACGCGTGGTCGGCCAAACGGCATCCATTCAAACGCTAGTGATGCCATCTTTGATTTTTGACCTGAACTATTACGATTTTCTAATAAGCAACGACGTGGCGGCCAATACAAACATTATTTTGATTTGGGACAAAGTTATCCCCCAGGGTTAAAGTAACCCGCCTTTACGGTACTAAAAACCAAAAAAATATCAAGAATTTATTTTACAAGTTTGTCGGCGTGATTATTATAGCCATGCCAGATTGAAGCTTCTAGTTGGTACCAAGAGTCTCTGAGTTAGTCCAGGGACAGACTAAAAGACGGGCATATGGCGAAACTATAACGGTTAGGTACTTAACGTCGTTAGGCCCACGTCAAATTTCGTTAGTACGTAAAATAATCTTGTGTCAGTCAACTAAAGTCAAAAGTCACTGTGACAAATGTCCTAAAATTAGGACGTTGGGCCTCACGAGGTTAATTTATCCTTAGACACTTTAGTGTGTCACGATATTGACACCTAAGTCACATCTAGGGACTATAGTCTACCGCCATTTTGTTTGTCCGCAAACGTAATATACAACGGTACCAGGGCAACATAAGCTGTAAAGGGTTTACCGGGCATTGTGAGGCGGTAAATATTAATCTCATACACGCTTAAATAAGCTCCGGGATTTAAGGATTTTAAACACATGCTGCGTGTTGCTGGAACAACGACCTATGGACTAGCAGCTATGTGGTTTCAGGTTTTCTTAGCAAACTTCGTCGCTGGTTTCGAAAGATCGTTATTACTTGACCTGGGCGCTCGTTAGTATTATTCGGCGGAAGGTACCTACGGATTGACAGGAAGTAGATACACGTTCATTCGTTTTTCAAAACAGGCGCGATTTAATGTATGTATGTACTCGTATATAAAAATTACAACATTGTTATTAAAGTAAAATTCAAAGGCGAAGTTATCCCTTAATCTCTTCCAGCTAACCCTCCATCTAATGTCATCTAGTGTTAAGAAAAATACACATTAAAATAATTATAACACGAATTTCGGTTACTGGACGAATGATGACGATTTTTTGCAAAAAAACCTGCATCGTTATTGTCTAACGCACTCGCAATCACAATTGTTATCATTTTGAAAATCGAAGGCTTGTCCGCATACAAAATGAAAACAATTGCTCCGCTTTGAAGCCAATTGAGATTGCGAGTGCTGCGTTAGACAATAGCGATGCGGGGTAGTGATTCTCTCAACAACGACGGTCGGGCGGACGAACGAGTCAATATCCAAGCATGGTTTCTGTCGATGGATCGAACGTATAAGGCTGCTTAATTGAAAATGCACGCGCTAAAATGTGTTTTGTTCGCTCTGACGGGACTACTTAAACTAGCCGCTGCGATTTGGCTCGTCCGTCCGACCGTCCGTTGTTTTTGAGAGAATAACACCTCCGAGCTCTTATGGGATACGTCATCTTAGTGCCATTATCTCATCACTGGCAACACTCTGAAACTGGAAATATCTGGAGCTGGGATATTCGCACAGTTACGAGTATTTCATTTTAAAATCTACTCCGAAAAAAGGCTAGAAGTTACACGATAAAAATCAAAGCAACTCGTTTTTTAAATTATTGAACTAAATTCCCTCATTACTGTAATAGCTTATTTAAAAAGCCAATAAGTCGCCTGCAAAAGAAACCTGATGGACAAAACAGAAAAAAGGGAATCGACGGCCTTTTACTTTAATTATAAGGTGATTTTATTTTTTCAGCGCTCTTTATCAAAAACGAAAACGAAGACGGCTTCTATGCTAAGGAGGACTATTAATTCTGTAGATACCCGGCTGTGTATTCAAAGCCTTGCTATTTTGTTCTCTTCGTCACTTGTTTGACTTATTTATTAACAACCACAAAATACATGCGAACTTATAGGCATTTTGCAGCGATGGCTACAGTCAAGCAATTTGATTCCGAGCAACTATGGAACTATATCAAAGTGACGTAACAAATCAAATTGTAAGCCTTCAGGGTAGTGATTCTGTAAACAACGCCGACCGTGCGGACTGTCGAGTGACATCCAAGCCGCGAGATTTAGTAGTCCCGTCAGTGCGAACAAAACGCATTGTAGCGCGTGCATTTTCATTTTAGCAGCACGATGGGTCGAACGTATAAGGCTGCTTAGGTAATTGAAAATGCACGCGCTACAATGTGTTTTGTTCGCACTGACGGGACTACCTAATCTCGCCGCTTGGATATCACTCGACAGTCCGCACGACCGGCGTTGTTTACAGAATCACTACCCTGACGACTTGATATATTGCGTCACTTTGACATAATTCCATAGCGGCCGGCCTAGGAATCAAATTGGGTGATTGGTCGACTGTAAAGTTGTCGAAACGAGCACCAAATGACAGAGATCAAAGTTAAACTAAGACATGTAGATACGTTTTTACGCAAATACCGACCGCCTTAGCCTTGTTCGTACGCGTAGAAAAAGGCTATCTCTTCACGTGAAATGTAGATTTTTGAAAAATCTTTTTTTCATGCGTCTTTAGGGCCTGTTGTTTGATCAGTAGTTAAACTAACGAATCGTTAAAAATCCTAATGGTTAAATCTCAAGAAATGTGTCAAATTTTCCATTCCTTTTTCGAATTTTAACAATTAGTTGCGTTAACTACTGATCAAAGAACAGAGGGCCCAGACAAGATGCACTACGCTAACTATCGTTTCTATTCGTTTAGTTTTTAAACCAATCGCGTCACTGGCACATCACGTGACTTTTCGTATCACGTCATCTACCAACGACGCGATTGGTTTAAAAACTAAACGAAGAGAAACGCTAGCTAGCGTAGTGCATCTTGTCTGGGCCCTCAGACCCTTACCTAAGTATTATTCCCTCCTCTTATTATCTATTCTTTTACCCTCCATTCTAGGCTATAAAATCCATTTCATCTTTGACCATCTGTTATGGTTATTGAATCGGCCGCCACTACTGTCAAGTAACTAAAACCTATCACAACGTTGACAATTACGATAAGAGTTCAAAGACCTTTTTTTCCCGCCTAGAGTCTCGGCCCAGACATCAGAATAACACCCCCATTCAAAGGACAATACGAGTCCGAAGGTTAATAAGTCGTGATTCAAATGTCTTTGTTTGACGGAATTCATTTTTTTCCGATCCTTTCATTAAGATTCTATTCAGCCGGCGGCTCGAGCGCCTTCCTGAACTCGAGTTCTTGTTTTGACTTGTTTTATTGTGCTTTTGATAACTAACGGTGATTCTTGGAAGGATTCCGTAGCTTTTCAAAATATCTGTTATGAAAGGACTTTATGTTAAATTTTCAAGTCTTACTTGTGATGTATTTTTAGGGTTTCGTGCCTGAAGGGAACCCAACGACACCCTATTAATATACCTATGCGCTCTATCCGTCCGTCTTAACTTTCAAAAGCTGTATCTTTTGACTGCAATAGATAGCAAGTTGTATTTTTCTTCAGAATATGTGCTTTAGTGATATATTCGTAAAGGGGTCCCCATTCAGGAAACGTCTTTTGTCAACATGTTTTTTTAGGTTTTTTCGTTAAAACGGTATATTGACGCGCCAAATTTAGTACAATTATATTACAAACAATAAATACAAAAAAATGGTCAAGTGTGATCTGGGCTCGCGCTATTTCGATTCGAAATCGAATTCAAATTGTAATATAATAATACTTACTGTGCGGCGGTACGGAACCTCCGGTGCGCAAATCCAACTGGCACGTGACTGGTTTTTTCCCTAAGATAAAAGATAAAAAGTTGGAGTCGCTTGACATGTCCCTGTAGACGAAGTGTAGATTTTGCAGCACGATGGGTCGAACGTATAAGGCTGCTTAATTGAAAATGCACGCGCTACAATGTGTTTTGTTCGCACTGACGGGACTACTTAATCTCGCCGCTTGGATATCACTCGACAGTCCGCACAACCGGCGTTGTTTACAGAATCACTACCCTTATTCTTTGTTAGAAAAATGCCACTAATTTACGTTCTAACCTTTTAATTTATAAGAAAGAGAGGCAGCTAACAAATCTCTATTTTTAAACCCCTACAAAATTCTCTCTAATATGATATGAAAAACGTTGTTTTTCAATAAAATCGGGCGATGTCAAAAAAAATATCTAATTTTGTTACAACTTGTTATTAATTATTTTCCATGTTTTGATCCGCTAGCCGGCGGCCATCTTGTAATCTCAGGCTTGTTTAATAGGGTATTTGACTAGAGTGAAATTAAATTGGTTTTCCATTAACAACAGATAACCATTATAAAAATACAAACATCAATCATTTATTTATGTTTGCTATTTTAAGATTTTTAAATTTTATAAAATCCAACAATAAGGACGCTGTTTGATTGTGACGTCACAAGATAGTAATCCCTATAAATTCCATAGTAACGGAACGTTTTTGATGTTTCATAAAAAGAAGCTGATTTGATTTTTGTCATATACCGTATTATAAAATTTATAAATGTAGGTATCTGTAGTTGTTGTTCTTTATTTATATCTCGTAGGTGGAAGTCTGTAGTCGGCTCTATTGTCTTGGTTAATTTAATGTATAAATTGTAATGTTGATAGATTAGATTAGATAATTTTATTGCTTAAGATAAAATTACGTAACAAATTGCACATGTCAAATTGTAAGATTATACATTAAGGTGAAGTACATAGATTAAGGTAAGATAAATGAAAATACATGAAAGAAAAACAACGAAGAAATTAACAAAATACAAAACAAAACATAAGAATAAATATTTACATCTTATAGAATTAACAACAACTTGTGTGGTTGCCGGGTTAGAATAGTGCCACTCCATATCTTCCCGTGGATGTCGTAAGAGACGGCTAAGGGAATAAAGGCGTATGGTAGGTACTGTTAGGCGATGGGCTTGCAACCTGTCACTAATACACTGGTAAACATCTTAGCCTAAGTTTGCAAAATGTGCCTACAGAATTATCAACAAGTTTTTAGAGTTGTTGGTAATTCTGTAGCTCTGCCTACCCCACACTGGGAATAAAGGCGTGAGTTTATGTATGTATGCAACAACTTGTTAGAGTTGGTGATAATTCTGTAGCTCTGCCTCGTCCCATCTGGGATGAAGGCGTGACGGTATGTACGTATGTATATAGATAATTACAACAAAGATCCCATAGGATCAAAGTGTACCCTATACTGTTATTGTTTTTATTCTAGGCTCTTTATAACGAATAAAGGTCAAAATTTGAAATGCTAACGTAAAAATAATTCCACTTTACCTCTTATTACCATTTTATTACAAAGGTTCCGTATATAAATCCAAATTGATTCATCACAAAACAATCGCTTAGTGTAATCAATAGATCTCACATTAATTTGTGTTCTTCAATTTTATACTCCTTATTTCGACATATCAACGATTTTTATTACACAGATGAAGACCTAAAATCCTGAGCCGGATTTAGAGGCCTGGAAGTCCTGGAGTAACTCTTCGATCCTATGGGATCTTTAGTGTAATTATCTATATACATACATACCTACATACTCGTACCGTCACGCTTTCATCCCAGTGGGGTAGGCAGACCTATAGAATTATCAAAAACTCTAAAAACTTGTTGTTAATTCTATAACCACATTTTGCACAATCAGGCTAAGATGTTTACCATGTGTACTCGTATTAGTGACAGGTTGCAAGCCCATCGCCTAACAATACTACAAGCCTTTAATCCCTTAGTCGTTTCTTACGCCTTCCACGGGAGGAGATGGACTGGCACTATTCTAAAAGGCTGTTTATTTCTTAGATGTTGATTATTTTTTCATTTTGTTTGCCCTCACTAGTGTGGTGCCGGGTTGCCCTTGATATGTTTACTTACCTCATCGTTTGTTAAGTCGTCGTGTTTAGCCTTATTGGTAGTATTCCCGGAATAGGGAAATTAGTATGATGAGCGCAAGTATTTGTTAATGAGTCTCGTAGGTTTTTAATGTATTTCTTCTTATGAGTATGTTTATCTATGTCTTGTACTCATAGTACATAGTAGTTAGCTTAGTTTCGGGCTGGTTTATCTCTTAATATTTAATATATTTCATCCTAGTGTAGTTATTAGTACATTTTAGTACAAAAAGTCTTTTCATATAAGTACTTGGTGTATGTTTTGTGATACTTATATTAAAACTGGATGTTGCCCAATATTTTTTTTGTGAATTATGAATTATAATTCCCATTACACCTCCTATTTAGAATTTCATCTCAATAAAACTTGGCATTTGAGAATTTTCCTACGCGTTTACTTTCTGTCAAAAGGTTGACGACCTTTGAAGCAATTTCCGCTGCTACATAAAATACCGGGAACCCTTTTTATGTTGACGCACTTCCTCATAATGGAGGATAGGGAAAATCCTATATAATCATCGACAATAAACAAAATGACAACCCAAAGGATCAAGAAGGGTTTTCGTGAGACCCAACGATCTTGAGCCATGTTGATTGAATCTACATAAAACGGTAAAGCTGGGCATTCACGACCGCTCCAACAAGCCGAATAGCGCCGCACAAAATCAATTCGTGAATGTCAAAACTGTAGCGTTTAAAAGTACTTTGCGCGGTCCGTTGGATTTCTAAATGCACGGAAAACCAGCGCGACGCGCCAACACGCAATCCGAATGGACCCACTGTGAATGTCGAAATTGAACGCTGAAACAAGCCTCGAATGCTCTCTGATGTCGCACCGCTTCCGTCACCACCTAGAACGTAAAAAAACGTCCAAATGTACGTCCATCTGTCGCCGAGACAAACGGCGCGTCCATGAATGCCCAGCTTAACGTAGCAGCATGTGAACCATTACGATAATGGAGTGATTAAAAGTTTAAAATGTGTATATGTGTCGGGTTGACTAGTAAAGAATGCCATTCGGCATCAAATCCGCCATTTGTACTTTATTGTATTTTGTGCAAAGGAGTTTAAATAAATAAATAATAAAGGCTCCGGAGCGCTATTCTTATAGGTAAAAACATATCGATTTTGATATGTTATTATATGAGTAAACGCTGAAACTACAGGGCCGATTTCAAAAAATATTTCACCATTGGAAAGCTACATTCACCTTGAGTGACATATATAGACTATGTTTTATTTTTCTGCATAGACGGAGTCGCGCGCAATAGCTAGTTAAAGGATAAAATGCGCTTCCGAAGGGAAGACGACATTATATTGTCTATTGCCTCTTATATCTTGACAACAATGACGGCCGAGTGAAAAACAATTCGATAACATGTCAATAGCAGTAAGTATTAACCGAGTAGAATAGTTGCCCCTTCGTATTTGACAAATGATCTAAAAATATCCTCCAATAATGGTTTTCCACATACACTGCGGAACCGTAATCACAAAGAATACGTTGCAGAAAGTTTTAATCAAATCGAGTCGGGCTGAAGCCTCCGAAACGCGCTCGATGGGGCTCCAACTCGAGTCTTCGGATTCACAAGTTTCAAGCGTTAGGGGTTCCGTGAGAACACCAATATTTTAATCATATTTTGTTTTAGTATCATATTTAGTTAGTGACCATTCCTACGAAGCTAGAGGGGTTTCATTCCTGGGTAGTGATTCTGTAAACAACGCCGGTCGTGCGGACTGTCGAGTGATATCCAAGCGGCGAGATTAAGTAGTCCCGTCAGTGCGAACAAAATACAAACATGTAGCGCGTGCATTTTCAATTTAACAGCACGATGGGTCGAACGTATAAGGCTGCTTAATTGAAAATGCACGCGCTACAATGTGTTTTGTTCGCACTGACGGGACTACTTAATCTCGCCGCTTGGTATAACTCGACAGTCCGCACGACCGGCGTTGTTTACAGAATCACTACCCTGGTATGGAGAAATATTTGTGTGAGGAGCGCGATTTCCTCGTGTCTCAGATGTTTTCTATGTATTTAAGTGTGTAGGTACATGTATCTATAAAAGTTTGTCTATGTTTACCCATAGTACAGTCGGCCAAAAATGTGGTCTACCACCCTATGGTTGGAGTTCATTTGCACGTCATGACGCCAAGTTCGATTTTACCTTGAAATAGTATTACCCCCCCCCGACTCTAAACAGTCGGTAAAAAAACGTTTAAAAAGTAAAAAGTTACCGACTGTTTAGAGTCGGGGGGTTTTTTTTTTCCACGCTTTTTAAACTTTAAAGCTCAATATCTCAAAAACGGCTAATCCGATTTTGATAAAATATGTCTGAGAACACTCCCGACTAATTCACCTTTCAAACAAAAGAAACAAAATCTAAATCGGTTTATCCGGTCGGGAGGTACGATGCCACAGACAGACACACACAGACACACAGACACGTCAAAATTATAACACCCCGTCGTTTTTGCGTCGGGGGTTAATTAGATCTCACATAAACTGGTAGACGACTTTTTTTGGTCGACTGTACTATCTATTATTATCTATTTTTTTTGGTTGTTGGTTTGTTACGCTTTCGCAGCCTAACCACTAAACAGATTTCAATGAAATTCTGTGCAGCGATACCTTGAACCTCGGGCAAGGACGTAGGTACTTTTATCCCAGAAAATCGGTACAGCTCCCAAGGGAAAAGCAACAGCCGGATTATAACTGTATTATTTCCTTCACAGGTAAATCCTTGACGGAACTCCCTTGAGTCGAGTAGGTACTCAAAGTTTGAAACTGCGGCTCCGCGGTTCCCGCGCCCTGCGATTGGCTCTCGCCCTCGAAGGCTTTTATGGAAACGATCTCGATAACAAGTTGACGACAGGTCGGAGTTCATGTTTCATTCTGAGGTTCACCAAATCTCTGAGGATTTATGGCTTTATGCGTAACGAACAATAGACAAGTAGAAATATTTTTTTTTGTATGTTATTGACGTTACTTACATACATACATTATATCACGCCTGTTTCCCAGAGGGGTAGGCAGAGACCACTTCTTTCCACTTGCTACGATCTTGACAAATTTCTTTCGCTTCTTCCACATTCATACACCGAGTCATGCACGCACGTCGGTTTCGGGTACTTAAGATTCGGCCCTTTTCCAGTATTTTACCGATTTGACTCGAAAAAGTACGCCTAGGGCGGCCCCTTCCGACCCGTCCACTCACTATCGATCTGTATATCTCTTTCGTCAATCTTCTTTCATCCATCCTTTCCAAATGACCGAACCATCGAAGCATGCCCATGCATGCATGTTATTGACGTTATTGTTTCTAATTCTAGCCTTTACACCTATTGTTATCGTATTGACAACATTATGGTAAGTTCTAAGGCTGAATGGTAATAGTAGATTGTTAACCAAGGAATGAAAGTGTTCAATTGCATCCCGAGATATTTGGGCTGCACAAGCCCAGCGAGTGCGTCTATAGTTCGAGGGTACAATTGATACTTTCACCCATTTAGAACACTCTACTTTTCCTTTCAACTGAGACGAAAGTGAACAAAAATGTTGTTACTGCCACAAACTTTGTCTTTGTATAAAAAGGAGACTAATTCTTTATTCGAAATTACCTTCCGCCCTAGGGATGGAAATGCCATTTCCAGTCCGCTAATCCGATATGAAAATCCTCATTTTACAAACAGGAGAGATGAAAATATAAGTTATCTGTAGTCAAGTTCTACAATCTGTAAGAACTTGTTTACTTACGAGTTTATTTAACGCTCTTGCGAGATTATGTTGTGTTTTATTTTATTATAGTTCTTTAACGTGTGTTGAGTAAGTAATCAAAGTTTATTGCTCACTGCAGACGATGTGTCTTTTACTTATCTAATAACTTAACTAAACTTATCTACACCCAACAAAGAACACCTTATCTATAGGCGTACACTCTTATTAGTAGAATATAAGCTCCGAGTATTTATTGCACATTTTTTCTTCCATATTGGCTCCTGCGGGTCTAGTATGGCTGCGTCTATATCGCGTGTCAAAATGTGGATAAAGCATCCGTCACTCTCGTACTTATTTACGTGTCAGAAGTTGACGGATGCTTTATCCACACATTGTCACGCGATAAACTCTCTGCGTAAATTTCTATTATCGTTATTCCATCAGGAATTTTTACACCTGCGAGATGAAAATACAAAGCCTATGTGTTAATCCATTTCATCCAAATCCGTCCAGCCGCTGCAGCATTCATTCCTTCAGGAGTAACAAACTAACTTCCAAACTTTCGTATTTATAATTTTACACACATACATACTTACATAAACTCACGCCTTTATTCACAGAGTGGGGTAGGCAGAGCTACAGAATTACCAACAACTCTAAAAACTTGTTGATAATTCTGTAACCACATTTTGCACACTTAGGCTGAGATATTTACCAGTGTATTAGTGACAGGTTGCAAGCCCATCGCCTAACAGTACTATACGCCTTTATTCCCTTAGTCGTCTCTTACGACATCCACGGGAAGATATGGAGTGGCATTCTAACCCGGCAACAACACGGGCAAAATAATTTAATAAAAAATAAAATGAATAATTTTATAATTTTAGTAGGAAATTAACCATAGTTTCCTTAGAGGTGTAATAAAATACGGTAGTTATTTAAAATATTGTATTATAACTTAATTTGTTGTAGTTGGTCTCGTGTGAGTCGGAACGCGTGCGCAAATAGGGGCGGCGCGTCGAAGGCGCGCAAGCGCCGGTACAGCACCAGCGAGGGAGCGTTCTCGCGGAACACGTGGAACTCCACCACAACCACGCCCTGCTCGGCGGCCATCTTGAAAGACAGAGTGACTTAATGGCTTGTCTGTGTAAAACTTTAAAAGCGGTCAATTGTGAAAGAGTTTCGTGCCGCCCGACTTACACTTCACCAGTTTTTTACTCGTTTCTCTTGAGGGTTTGCACTATAAACACACCGAAATTTACGCCTGTATGTGTAAACGTTTTAACGTGTGTACTTGTATTTATGCAAGTTAATTTTAATCCAGTTAAAGCTTAGTCTGTGCAAGATTGCACCAAATATATAGGTACCTATTTAAAATTATTCGGAGGCACCAATCGTATTACGAGAATAGTAGGTAGTCGGTTTTATATTAAATTACTTTTTTTCATTATCATGCTTAACTTGATTTTATACTCGCGGGTGGCGCAAAATGGGTGTCGTTGACGGGGCAAGTTTAAACCGAGATGTCTGGAAGACTTGGACGCATTCCTCAGCAACAGGCCGTAAGAGGCACGTACCTACTAGGAACTCATGGAAATCAAGAGGGCCTTTGCCCAGCTATAGACATTAAACTGGACTTTCATAATAGGCTTGGTAAAAGAACGTACTCGACAAAACTGCGCCATTAGTTTTTGGGCGACGCCGCAGCGGCGCGCGCGCGGGCTAACGAACAGGGTCTGGGCGAAGAGACCTCGGACCCTGTTCCTCCAGATCCGGTTCCCGATCACCAGACCGATCAACTGGCCTGCTCGCTCCGCAACCAGTGTGAAGAACCACGGCGAAAGACCAAACGCGTCCTTCATGAACTCTGTGTAACAAAACAAACTGTATCTAAAGGAGCGACCCCTTTGAGAGCATCGGAGTCGAATATTCGAATGGCGTGGATGTTGAGACGAGCGTTACAAAGCTTACACACAACTCGATGTTCGCCGGCGAATGCTCATAAGTCATTAAACGCGACGCGAATGCTCTCAGTTGGTACACTCCTTAATGTAAATACATGTCAAAGTGACATAATTATTTAATTATTTAATTTTTATTGCACAAAAATACAAACTTGAGTACAAAAGTTGAAAATAATGCCTAATGGCATTTTCTACCAGTTGACCTTTGGGCAAATCAAAAAGTTATGCAGAGTTATAGGCACGCTGGACTAACAGTATCTTGTAAAATTTTGGTTTGTCAGTTCATCGTATTCGAATTCGAACAGAGGCGTATATAACTTTGTCATTCTAACAGCTGGGTCCTTCTCAACTGGCTTAGCCTGAGGTGCTTCTTATACAATGATGAAAGTTATAATGGTGATGATGATCGACTTGGTAAGCATGGATCATCGACGACGCGATAGCCTAGTTGGTAGTGACCCTGCCTACGCAGCTAGAGGTCCTGGGTTCAAATCCCGGTAAGGGCAGATATTTGTGTGATGAGCGCAAATATTTGTTCCTGAGTCATGGATGTTTTCCATGTATTTAAGTCTTATTTAAGTATATATTTCTCTATATAAATATTTATATCGTTGTCTAGTACCCATTGTACAAGCCTAGAGCTTAGTTTGGAACTAGGACGATTGGTGTTACATAGTCCCCTGATATTTATTTATTTATTTTTAATCACCATTTTCCAAAATTCTTCACCATGTAGATTGGCGATCAGCTTCATTGTCTTTTTGCTTAGAATTTAAACTAAGATCTTCCTTTCACTACGATCAGAAACGTTTTAACTAACTAATACATCATTCAAGCTTAGTTGATGTCTATAGTCGATTATAAAAGTCAACCGATTTACGCCTTACCATTTCCAGTAACTTGCGGTGTTATATTTTCCCCTTCAAACTCTGCTAATTCCTGGAACACAATATAATTTAATGATGTATAAGTTTTAGGACTCGAAAGTATTAAAGTAGGTTAGATATTGGTGGTTAGAGATTGACGAAAGAGATATACAGATCGAAAGTAAGTGGACGGGTCGGAAGGGGCCGCCCTAGGCGTACTTACTTTTTCGAGTCAAATCGGTGAAATACTGGAAAAGGGCCGAATCTTAAGTACCTACCCGAAACCGACGTGCGTGCATGACTCGATGTATGTAGTTTTATTGGTTACTAAATGTGTTATATTCTTCTTCTTGTACACTTGTTTACTCGTTGCACAACCTTTCACTCTTCTCAATCTCTCAAGGGTTAGCTGGAAGCAGGGACCGGAACCGCTTACCCTTTAAAGGGTTTTGGATAGGCTATTTGATTGACTGGTTTTTACAAACCCTAACGATGCGGTAAGCATATCATCGAGTTACCCTAATGAAAAGCTATCCAACGCGATACAATTAATTCGTCTAAGCACTTACCGAATCCTTAAAACCCACGTTAGGCTTTCCCTATCAAGTGTTTATTGAACGGCTTCGAGCTATTTCAATCCCTACGCGCAATCCATACAACATATTTTTGCACTACTTAGCAATCTACACAACAGGCGCGCGCGGCGAGGTAGGAAGGGGTAGGGGGAGCGAAATGTTGTCCTTGAAGCACTGTTTCGCTAAGACAAATAATAATAAACCTTCTAGCATTTGCACATAACTTAAAGTTGATACTTTGTTAACGATTGCTTCGATTTTGCATCGCGTGATTTCTGTAGTAACTACTTATTTGGTAGTAAGGTGGTCCTTGTCTTGTCAGTCGGATTTGGCTTGGCGTGAAGTGTGCGTGAACTCCTGTGGCACGAGCCGCTCGTGGCGGCATTTGTCAAAGCTTTATGAATTGCCGCCGTCGCAGCCTTGGTCCTTGATCTTTAAGCATATTTTTGCAAAAATGTTGGGTCCTTGTGATCAATTTTTGGCGTAAACTACCTTTTGTCACTTGTTTGCCTATTTATTTGTTTATTGCACGCATATTACTCGTCACTTTCTTAGTGATTTGCGAACGTTGCGCATCTCCGTAGTTATATTAGTAAGTGAAAGTTAATTTGATGTGCTAATATTTGGTGTGTCGTTTTGGTAATAAGAGACTGTAATTAATCAAGTAAAGATATTAACTGTTATTGTTATTTAAAAAAAGTAGTAAGTGTACAGTCGCCATCAGATATATCGGAGCGGCCGAGGTACTCAAATATTTCTGAGCAGCAATAAATTTCAATAAATTCTTTACGGTAAATAAGGTCAATAAGATCTGAACATCCAATTCGCCGCAAATATATGAGCAGTGGTTTTTCAATTAAATCTGAACACACAACGAGACAATAATATCTCAAAGCACAACTCGTCAAAGTTATCTGCACAGACAGGGTGATCATAAATATCTGAACATTTAGGGAAAATATACCTTAAATCACTTAGCATACAGTTTAAAATTCTTTAACTTACTACGCTGGAATACATTTTCTACACAACCACCATTCGGTTTTATCAATGTCAAAACTAAAAAGAGTTTTCTGCTGGATGTAGGGTGTATACACTGCCTGGCCTGAGATAGAGCGTGACGTCATCGTGATACTAATGGCGTCCTTATCTTACTCGTACTGTGCGAATCGTGCGGTATGCATGTGGGGTGTGTAATGATCGTTATAAAAATAATTAATATAATTTCATTTAATATAATAACATTTGATATAATTTTAAAGGATATAATCACTCATTTTATATAATAAACGATTGGTATATTATCAAAATATCTATTTTTATTTACTATAATTATCATTTGGTATATCGTTTATTTATTATAAACATCATTTGGTATAATCATCATTTTGTATAAAAATCATATTGTATAACTATCAAGTGGTAGTAAAAAATATATATATAAATAGATATATTAATGTGCAAATTGCGTTTTATTTACCTAACCTTAACTACTTTTCTGGTAGTTGTTAAGTATATTTCTTTGGAATAACTTTTTTTGTCGCATGTTTTTTTGGTACAACGCTGACAGTGAGGCAAAGTCGACGAGCTCCGCTTTGCGGAGCTCCTATTCCGCGTAGTTATGGCGCTTCGCGCCTTGTCACAATTCTAACCTAACCTAACCTATACAGGGTGTTTTTTTGGTCAACAACTTCGACAATAGGGGTTACTATATTTTTTTATACCAACTGTACTTTATATGAAATTAGCTTTATATCATAAGTTGATTATAGTAAATATGCATTATACTTAATGCATGTTATATAAAATATTTTTAGAACAAGTGATCGTTATACATATAAAATGATAATTATATCATATTTAAATATATTAAATGTTGTTATATGATTTAATTATTATATCAAATGAGCGTTATATCGACTGATATTATAGAAAATATTTTTATATCGATCGTTACGCACCCATGCATGTGTCGCCCGGACTCTGTATGGCCGTTTATACAAAATCAAAGACCATCTTTTTGTATTTTTTTTCTATTTGGAATCATCAAGAAAATTGAGCGGTACGGAGGCTTGAACTCACTATGTTTTGTTTTTTTTTTGTAGTTTTGAAAACTAACGAGTTTCTATAAATATTGATGTTAAGTTTGTTTACAGGTTTAATTTTAAAAAAAAATGAACATGAATTCTTAATAAAATACAAAAAATAAGCACAATTGAGGATTTGAACCCTGATGCAACGGTATATATAAATTATGATTTCTAATTACTAAACCGCTAGGCCATGGGGACTGACACAATAGTGGATGAAATATTGCAAAGCATTCGTACCTATTGGCAGCTAAGCAGCTTCAATATTACATATTTGCATTTGATAATACACGCTGTGAATTATATGCAATGACAGTTATGCTACCGTTTTTGTGAATTGCCAAATATTTTATTCAAATGTGTCTCTTGTGAAGACCGTGAAGTTGCTTTTCGCAGATTTATATTTTGTATACCTACCTACTTATTTTGTAAAAGGAAAATTCATTACATCTGTACGATTACATTTAAACTGTATGCCTAGTGCTTTAAGGTATATTTTCCTTAAATGTTCAGATATTTATGATCACCCTGTCTGTGCAGATAACTTTGACGAGTTGTGCTTTCAGATATTATTGTCTCGTTGTGTGTTCAGATTTCATTGAAAAACCACTGCTCATATATTTGTGGCGAATTGGATGTTCAGATCTTATTGACCTTATTTACCGTAAAGAATTTATTGAAATTTATTGCTGCTCAGAAATATTTGAGTACCTCGGCCGCTCCGATATATCTGATGGCGACTGTACATACCTACTCCCGGCTTTATTATGCCTAAACAAAAAAGTGACGCAGCTCATCGGTATTATGAATACGACGTGGCATCAAATATAAGTACCTAAAAAATAGCGGCACGCGCGGGAAGGTGGCGAAGGGGTTACCCTAACCCGAACGGTAAGCGCTTAATACCAAATCCAACAACATTCGGTAAGCGGTTACCAAAGGGATACGGTTGGGGTAACCTGGCTTGATAGGGCTATCTCATCGTTGGGTAAGCCGGTGAAGAGGTTACCCAAACGATTGGCTTACCGTATGAACGGGTAAGCCGTTCGAACGGCTTAAGCAAAGGAACGGGTTTTCCGGTCCCTGGCTGGAAGAGATCCCTTAAAGGGATAAGTTCGCCTTTGTTCATATTTTTATATTAATTGTATTGTTATGGTTTTCCTTTTGTACAATAAAGTGTTTACATATACACATACATACATGTATGAATGTGGAAGAAGCGAAAGAAATTTGTCAAGATCGTAGCAAGTGGAAAGAAGTGGTCTCTGCCTACCCCTCTGGGAAACAGGCGTGATTTAATGTAGTATGTAGATATTGGTAATTCTTACTAGTATCATATTGTGTATCTCCGTGAGGTCGTCGCGGCGCGCCAAGCGCACTATGACAGCTTCATTTGTTTTGAAGACTTCAGTTTCTTGAATGTCTCTAAAAAATATGTAAATATAAGAGCGTATGTTACGAGTATGAAGGCAAAGAAGCTAAGGCCGATATGCTTAAGGTTTTAAGGACAATTTAAAGCCGCTAACAATAGCCTTTTACTCTAAAGTACAATAGAATGAGACGTCCTGTTAATTTGCTATTATTGCTTAAGGAATATTTAGGGTCATGTGTATCAACACTGTATTGCGAGAATGTAATCGATAAAAAAGGCATTGTTTTATATAGTAGTGTCCTATCAAAATGAACTTTTTAATTTAGAACCATTACATGCCACTTTGCCATACCTTTACAATAATGATAAAATGACAAAGCGTTTCGGAAATCATCGCTCCACCTAGTCTGATGGCACCCTACCCCACGTTTGACAATTCGTGGTCTCCACTCTAGAACTCGTTTCCCCAACGGCCATCAATTTAATGGATACCTCTATATAATTATATAAGTATGTTAGTAGTAAAGTTGTCTATTATCCATAGTACAGTCGCGGAATGAAAAGGTTGACCACCTTAAGATCTGTTTTTGCTTGCTCAGTATAAGTTATCAGTATCTGCTTATCGACCGAGTATGACACATTCCGTCATAATGAATGCCATTGCACTACATGACCCACAGATACATGGTTACCATGGTCACGTACCTATAAAAAACAGCCACCATTGGTTCAAACTGAACTCAAGTCTTTATTGGTGGTTACAAAAGTGTTGCTATGGTCACGTATAAACAACAGCCACTATTGGTTAACTGAACTTAAGTCTTTATTGGTCGTTACAAAAGGGTTGCTATGGTCACGTATAAACAACAGCCACTATTGGTTCAATATTATTTCTCTCGACTGTTTCACAGTTTAAAAAGGTAACATATGCTTGCAATCCGTAACTTGCGACTGTACCTACAAGCATAAAGTATAGTTTGAAGCTAGGTCAATATGTGTGAGACTCTCCTCTGACATTTATTAAAATCATATGAACGACATAAATACAAACATCTTCGAAGCGTAGTCAATGACTTCCTTATCCATCAGCATTGAGTAGACTCCGTCAGATAAGTCATTGGGGATTCCACGAAAGGGCGCGAAGAACGCCTTGGCGACCTGGTCATCATCAGGCTGCTCCCAGTCCAACTGCGCCTCCTCCAACCTCGCCAGCTGTTGACACGAAGGGGGTCGAATTTGGAAACTTACAGATAATTAATCGCCCCTTTTTGTAAGTATTTGCTTCTTAATAAATGTATTTATTTCTGCTTCTTCTTCATTTACTTTCTCAGCCTCGTATCTGATCGAATAAGTTGATAGGAAAAGCAATCATGGTTTGTAAAGAATAAAGACTATTAGACTACTTTCCTGTCTAACTATTCGATCAGATACGTTGAGAAAGTAAAGGAACGTAATGTAGTTGGTACACACTCACCCCTACACACAGAAATGATGTTGTCATCTCACGGATTGATTATTAGGTAGGTACTTGTGAAAACCAATAATCCGCCAAATATTATATAGCTGTTGCCCGCGACTCCCTCCGCGCAGAAAATAAAACATAGCCTATATTCATCAGGGATAATGTTAGATTCTAATAGTGAACACACTCTTCAAACCCACAAAATCGTAACGTCTCGGGCCCATTTCTAGAAACTCACAAACTTATAATAATATTAAGGACCTACCCGAAACTGACTTGCGTGCATGACTCGATGTATGAATGTGAAAGAAGAAAAATAAATTTGTCAAAACCGTAGCACGTGGAAAGAAGTGGTCTCTGCCTACCCCTCTGAGAAACAGGCGTGATTTGTAGGCGTACGTATGTAATAATATTAATTCATGCATCATCCATCCAGTGAGTTTCGAGTAATGGGCCCCTGGAATCACTACGTACGTGGCACAGTTCAAGGAAGAGTCTCCTCCCGAGGCCGGCGCGGCGCGCGCGCGGGCGCACGTACAGCGTGCCCAGGCGCAGCGTGCGCCCGCTCCACGTCCAGTAGACGCGGTGGAACAGGGCGGCGCCCAGCGCGGCCCCGCCCCGCTCCGCCAGCAGTACGTAGTAGAACCATGGGTAACTCTCGAAGCCGTCCGCCAAGAGTTCTAAAATACATTTTCACAATGAACCTATTTTATTTATTTATTTAATCTTTATTGCACAAAATAATTATAAATGCCTAAAATTCTGTACCAGTCGACCAAATAACTGACCGAAATTTTAATTTACAGGAAAAGAAGACAGACGTAGAAACCATAAAAACTTAAAATGTAATTATCATATTTATTGCTCATACTTAGTACAAGAAATATATTATAATACTCATACATATAACAGTATATAGGTACATATTTATCTATAAATAAATACAAAGTTTTAATAAACCAATAAAAACAAACTTGATGAGATAAAATCAATAGGAACAGTAAGTAGGTATAAAGTAAAGTTAGTTAAAGTATTCAATGTCCCTTGTTATAATGACTCATAAGGACAGAGTATATTTCAAGCACACTAGCTATTGTGCATTTATGAATAGCTATAGTACGCATACAATAGCTTCTTCATTATATTTTATTAATTTTATTATGAAATTTGATTTTGACAGAAAGTGACGAATCGTACTTTAACAAGGTAAAATAGGGTAATTTATTGTACCTACTACTCGTAGCTTCTGTCCGCGGCTTCGTCAGTGTAGATTTCGATTATCGTTATTCCCTCGGGGACTTTTAAATTTTCCGGGATAAAAAGTCTATGTGTTAATACAGTATATAAGCTATCTCCATTCCAAATTTCATCCAAATCCGTCCAGACGTTGCAGCGTGAAGGAGTAACAAACACACACACACTCAAGCTTTCGCATTTATAATATAATATTAGTAGAATAGTCAATCTAATGACTATGTCAACATGACGTTGTAATCAAGATCATAGGAAGTGATATGAATAATTATCTTACGTTTCGATTGACAACGTCACTTTCACTTTATCTTGGTCCATAGCATAGATGTAGGATAACATAGATCCCGTGTAGCCGAATGTCAAGCGTGCCACGTTTTGCTTCTGTGTACAAAAAACTTGTATTGTCGGGTTGAAATCATCTGAGCTCTGAGGCCATAAGACCTTTTTTCGCACATCTCGCTCGCACTTTGCAGCGACTTCTTTGTTTGTACACTAATTAGTTTATGGCCCCAGAACTCAGGGTAGTGATTCTGTAAACAACGCCGGTCGTGCGGACTGTCGAGTGATATCCAAGCGGCGAAATTAAGTAGTCCCGTCAGTGCGAACAAAACACATTGTAGCGCGTGCATTTTCAATTTAGCAGCACGATGGGTATAAGGCTGCTTAATTGAAAATGCACGCGCTACAATGTGTTTTGTTCGCACTGACGGGACTACTTAATCTCGCCGCTTGGATATCACTCGACAGTCCGCACGACCGGCGTTGTTTACAGAATCACTACCCAGATGATAACGGCCGAGATATAGCCAATATTATGCAGAATAAATGCAGAGTCACACACTGACACACCTAAAAAGTGGTACACTTTAGAAATTCAATAGAAAGCGGTCATATACATATAGACGATGCTTTTTAACGAAGTGCATTTTGTAACAGGTGCGAAGAATACTATTCTATTAGCCGTTTTTATACTCCCTACCTTCCTATTCCTACCTCTGTGATACATAGTGGCCTAAGAATCAAATTGGTTGACTGTACGTTTATGACTATGGAGGGAAATCTTCACTGTCACAACAATATTATCTACTGATACAGATTCCGACGTCGAGTTAGTTCATTTAACTTAAAGTAGGTATTTACTCGGAGCTGCAGTTGGACTTATCGCCCGGGTTTTCCAGTCACAGCGATAGTTAATTCAATTACTTATTTGTCACCAGTCTTTCCGCTTGCATTTCCTCTTAATTGAACGTTATTTTATAGTATTTATTGTCACTACGTACAGTCAAAGCTTTAGTACCAATTTCAAGAAAGGATGTTAAATTTAATCAATGTTAATCGACTGTTAGTCCATACATTTTGACAGCTGTTAACGCTCTAATCGTCTGTTAAGTGGTTATCATCGCATGTTGAAATTGGTACTTAATTGTAGTGTTGTTAACAGCATCAAGTTACTTAAAAGAAATTACGTCAAAATTAATCATTGGCTTTCTGCGACAAAGTACCTACTATAATGTCTAACAATTGAAGTGTTGACCTTAGACATATAAAGTTGATAGGTAGTTTGGCGAAGCTTTTTTTTGTTTCCTTTCGGAAGTATGTTTAATCAAATTAGGAACCACAGATAAAAAAGTTGCTTCGGTTATTTTTTATCTGTGGGAGTATTGATATTATCAACATACCTTGTGCTATATTCAAGTTGTTTTTGCTACACCATTTACGAACATTCTCTCAACGTGCCCTATAATATCCTCCATTGCCACGTCTAACAATTCATATTTCAAGCCAAATAAATGTTCCATTCATTCATTCATTCTCCGTTCATTCATTCATTTCATTCAATTCTTATTAAGGCTATATCCATGACATTAGTTTTAATCCTTGTACAGACACAAATAACTAACTTGTTCTTCTAATTAATAATTACATTCCAATTACACTACTACTACTTATTTCCTTTCTTCGTGTTTATTATGACACTGAACACAAGTGACAAATATACTGATAGACGCGAGTGCGAATGTGATAGCGATAGAGAGCCTGGTATACCTACTGTACGAGGTAAATGAAGTCAATCCTGATGCCGGCTCCACATGCTTGCGGTGTTTGCCAAACACTGCAGGACGCAACTATATGTTAGAGTGAGCACGGTGCATTTCCATCTCACTCCAACGTATGGTTGCGTCCTGCAGTGTTTGGCAAACACCGCAAGCATGTGGAGCCCGGTATGACACATGGGATAATGTTGACAGCAGTCAATCGACTATGTTATTTATTACTACGAGTATTCCTTCTCATGCAGCAAATACGTTTAGAATTGTTTTACTACTCTTAACATTATCAATATTCAGAACTGACTTCTCATCTTCCTTGTACTTAAAGTAGGTACCTATTTATTGTTATTAAAAACAATTACTCACTGTATATTAAAATTAAATACTTAGCTCTGCTACACACTTTAGTACCTTTGTCACTTTAACGTCCATGTTTGAACTGATGCACTAATCGGTCAAATGCGGTTAAAGCGATAAG
The DNA here is from genome assembly GCA_963966035.1 of Acleris laterana. Classification (NCBI taxonomy): domain Eukaryota; kingdom Metazoa; phylum Arthropoda; class Insecta; order Lepidoptera; family Tortricidae; genus Acleris; species Acleris laterana. The sequence continues at coordinate 5,422,348 of OZ014458.1, read as the reverse complement.
GTATTAAAGCGATCATCACAATTCAGCTACACATTGTAGCGTGTCATCGCGGTCATTGCACTTACGTTTAATCGTCGGCAGAGTATCTTCTTTCTCGCCTCGCGTTACGGCCTCCTCCTTTAAAAATTATCAATAACACACTTATAAACTTATAATACTTTAAATTTTACAATAAATATTCTCGCTTAATAAATAATAATACAATTACACACTCTGATCAAGCTCTCAATTAAAGGAACGTCATTCGACGTTGCAATACGTATTGTCACTTTATCCTGTGTAGGGCTAGAATTATGAGCGTCCATCGCTTTGATGGATTTGTAAACACTGAAGATTGTCTGTATGCCACCCGTTATATAAAGTACGCACGCAAATAAAAAGCAGAGAGTGGTTAAAAATGGAACTAATTTCGTATACACTTGTGATACTTATACATAGGACGGTGGCGCCACTATTATGCGTCTTTAATTCGCACGTGTATACAGGATAAAGTATTAAGCAACACTAATGACATCTCTTGTCGAATGCAGACAACCTTTGACGGCGCTCTGTGTGTCAAACTGTGAACTAAAATGACAGCGCAATAATCATGTCAACGGGTTTCTGTAATTGGATGTGGGTATGTCAAAGGAGCTTATTCTCAAACTGAAATGAGTACTGCTAAAAAAAAATATAGTGCTATTTATAAGTACCCTTACCAAATTTTGCTTTTGTAGCGCTATATTTTGAGTGATACCAATATCCCTTTAACTTAAAAAAGCCGTTCGTATAGCTTTTTAAGCTCTATTTATTAGGGTTACCCTTATAAAAAGCTGTTTATATTGGCTTTTTAAGCGCTATTTTTAAGGTTACCCTTATATTTGGTTATGCAATAAGAGGGATTAAATTTACTGCTGTTCTTTAGGTTTAACATACAACTAAGTCGTATTTTTTTTCCAAAGGGGTTATCTTTTAGTGGGTTGTACTTCGAGAGGTAAGTCTTTTAAAGGATTTTATCGGGGAATGGGTGGTCGGGTCCCTGAATCTGTCTGACTTTAAATTTAATTAATTAAATATAATAAATAACAATAGTAAATATCAGCGTCATACTAGTTTCCAGTCTGATTTTAGTTTATAACTTGTTATCAAACTGTTCCACAATAGTTCATATCATACACGTTCAATTAAATGAAAAGAAATGAAATCAATTAACAAACTTGTCAACTAAAATACCTCGTAAAGCATGTACTATTTACATTACTACATTTCTTAACATTGTAGTCAACACATCCACCCCCGGCCCCCTATTTTGAGCTCTCGTAATTATTAAGCGCACTCGTACTATTAAATATTTCCAATACAACGCGTCAAGGCCACAGCCATGCTAGAGGCGCAGGAGGTGTTTTCCCGCTCCCATGTGATACAAATACATTTGCAGAAAACGACAAAATATAGGGGGCTTCAAATCCAGAAGTAAAGTTGTTACAATAATAATATAAAATTCATGTAAACGATTTATTACTCGGTTGTTATTTTTACTCACTCGGTTGTGTGGTTGCCGAACCCGTGTGGTTGCCGGGTTAGAATAGTGCCACTCCATATCTTCCCGTGGATGTCGTAAGAGACGGCTAAGGGAACAAAGGCGTGTAGTACTGTTAGGCGATGGGCTTGCATCCTGTCACTAACACACTGGTAAACATCTTAGCCTAAAAGTGCAAAATGTGGTTACAGAATTATTAACAAATTTTTAGAGTTGTTGGTAATTCTGTAGCTCTGCCTACCCCACTCTGGGAATAAACACGTCCAATCCGTCATAAGAACATGCTTATCGCACCACCCCATAAACTCAAATTATTGTCCTCTGGCCCTTTATGTACTTACGAGTATGTCTATTAAAATATACAATAAGATACCTGAAACACTGAAACAAGAATCCAACTACACAGTGTTTACAAAGAAACTTAAAGAACTGCTGATATCAAAATCCTACTACACCATTAATGAATATGTGAATCAAAATTAATAGTAGGTACAGTAAGTCGTCCTCTCCCATCTTTGCGGTGCCCATCAGGGTTCATAATGAGCTATTCTAGTGTTAACTTCTAAGCTAGTAAGTAAGATCTATGTAAAACATTATGATTGCAATAAATGATTGAGTATTGACTATTGAAAGGCGTGAGTTTATGTATGTATGTATGTATGTTATTTCTACTCAACTGTCATTACAACGAGTCCCGTTACAGATGCCAAGAATGGGCATTAGTGTGGACCCTTCTCCCTTGTCTATAGTTACATATACGTTGTATATAGTTTCACATACGGTATGTAATCACGCCCACGCCGGGACAGACATCATTTCCTCATTAAGCCTCAGTCCCGTTTCTGCGTCACTCGGCGGACATGACTTACACATTCGTAGTAGACATCGAGTAATATATGTACTTACTGTTAGCTTCCTAGCGTTAAAGGTTACGTTGAAAACTTAGAATAAGATGATTACGGATTATTAATGTACGAGCAAAAAAAAACAATGTATCATACTTTACGGTAAAACCCCTTAACTTAGAGCTTAGTTTGGGCTTGTCAATCTGGGTTGTTATTCTCTCAAAAACAACGTACGTGGGGCTCTTGGCTAGCTTATTTGTAATAAACCACGTGACCGACTTGTCATCCCATACATTTCACGTCGATGGAATGGAAAAACGGTAACGCCGGTTGGCTCTTGGCTAGGACTACAGGGGTGTTATTCTCTCAAAAACAACGGACGGCCGGACGAACGAGCGAAATCGCAGTGGCGAGTTTAAGTAGTCCCGTCAGAGCGAACATAACACATTTTAGCGCGTGCGTTTTCAATTTGGCAACATGGCTTCTGTCGATGAGATCGAACGTATAAAGCTGCCTAATGGTGAATGCATACGCTAAAATGTGTTTTGTTCGCTCTGACGGGGCTACTTAAACTTGCCACTGCGATTTCGCTCGTTCTCGTCCGACCGTCCGTGGTTTTTGACAGAATAACACATGTACTATGAATATGAATATGAATATTAATATGAGTACTCGTATGAGATTTTCCTCTGATTTTTATTTTATTTACTAGTATTTGTTTTCCCTCCGGTGATATCTTATTGCAGCAAGAGAAGCATCTGTCGCGCGTTGCCAACCGAGTGAAAACCTTTTCACTACCTTTTTAAAGAGCCCCTTGCTGTAACTCAAAGGAAATTCCTTAATGGGGATTTCATTCTACAACTTTATTATACTGTGGAGTGAAATTCACTGGATTCTTGTGGTATGCAAGCGTGTTAAAAATGGCATACTTGCAAAATAAACCGAAACAGTTAAAAATTAAGGTAAATATTTACCTAAAACGGTAATAAACAGCACTCCTTGAATGGATGCTTCTATAAGGAGTGTTCAAATACAAAAAATGAGTTAAATATTTAATACTTTTGTACATACATACATAAGCTCACGCCCTTATTCCCAGCGTGGGGTAGGCATAGCTACAGAATTACTAACAACTCTAAAAACTTGTTAATAATTCTGTAACCACATTTTGCACAATTAGGCTAAGTTGTTTACCAGTGTATTAGTGACAGGTTGCAAGCCCATCGCCTAACAGTACTACACAGCCTTTATTCGGGTCTATATCGAATGGCATACAATTATTAGTCCTATCGTTGTGTCGCATAACGTCTTTTGTCCTAATAACGTGTGGCATACACTTTGTTCCGCATATTTTTGATTGTCCGAAATTGTTGCTCCTATTATCGTTTGTCCTAAATATTATTTGTCCTATCGTTTGATGTGGCTAAGATTCAACTGTCGAATGATTGATGTGCATAATTTTAATATTCCTAATATTGAATGTGCTATAATTTCTACCTAACACTCCTCCTCGCTTCGCTCATCGTCGTACCTAACCTAACCGAAATCTGACCTGCCTGAAGGTAGAATACGTAACGATTCTGACTTCAGGCCTACCATAGTTTAGTTTAGGTGCTGTAATTGTAGCCAGTTTAATAATAGGCAAAATAATTATTAGGACAATTCATGTTAGGAATATTATGCTTTAGGTAATTAGACTTTAGAGTTATCAATGAGTATGCGCAAAAATTATTAGGGCAAACGAGTAGTATGTCATTCAACAATATGCCAAACATTCTCGGCCAAACATTTTTAGGACAAAAAACGTTATGCGATACGACAGGCGCCCCTTTATTCCCTTAGTCGTCTTTTACGACATCCACGGGAAGACATGGATTTAAATACTTTTGTAAATAGGTTTAAATCTAGATGATTGAAAAAAAAATGACAGTCAATATTACATGTCAACGGAAATATTGCATCAAACATTTATCTTTTCATACATACATACATACATAAACTCACGCATTAATTCCCAGCGTGGGGTAGGCAGAGCTACAGAAATTCCAACAACTATAAAAACTTTTTGATAATTCTGTAACCACATTTTGCACACTTAGGCGAAGATGTTTACCAGTGTATTAATGACAGGTTGCAAGCCCATCGTCTACCAGTAGGTACTACAAACCTTTATTACATGACCATAATATGCTTTAGCCCATGTCTGTCTTGCGAACATCTTGACATCGAAATGTCTTAACTACTTTGAGCCTGTTTACAGATAAGTCCTTATCTCGCGAACTCGGTCGAGAGGTAGTTATCTTGACGGATAATTTAATTAAAAACTGTCTCGTGGCTGTTTTTTTTTGCGGTGGAGCTGGAAGCTTACAGAAATAAGAACTAGATATTGAGTAAAATACGTTGGCTTGTTAATGTTGTCAATTTTTAATGTGTGTGGCATATTTATTTTAATTTATTTTACTTCATGTAAACCTGAAGATTATCTACAAATTATCCAATACATAGCAGCAGGGGCTGTATTCTTGGCTCTATAAACCATATCGTCTTTGACCGGTTATGATATCTATACTAATATTATAGAGCTGAAGATTTTTTTTGTTGGTTTGTTTGCATGAACGCGCTAATCTCAGGAACTACTGGTCCAATTTGAAAAATTCTTTCAGAGTTAGATAGCCCATTTATCGAGGACGGCTATAGGTTATATATCATACTCACATAAACCGAAGCGAAGCGAGGGCGGGTCGCTAGTAGTTTATAAGCTCGGCCGCCATTACTGACAAGTATCAGAAAGTTGACAATATGATATGGTTTTTACAACCTAGAATAGAGGCCATGATTGTATAATACTATCACTAGTAACAACACGTATGAACAAATTTTCTATTTTAAGTTATTTGGTGCTGTCTTAGATGTTTTTACATAAGCTCACGCCTTTATTCCGCAAGTAGGCAGAGCTACAGAATTACTAACAACTCTAAAAAGTTGTGAATAATTCTGTAATCACATTTTGGATAATTAGGCTAAGATGTTTACCAGTGTAGGTATTAGTGATAGGTTGCAAGTCCATTAGATGTTTTAAGTATAAACACTTTGGTCACCTGTATCTCGGGAACCGATCAAGTCAAATTAATCCTAATAGTTTTTCTTATATTTAAGACTGCACCGAGCAAACGCCGAGCATCCAGTGGCGCCCTCATTACTATTATTGTGTTTTCTTATTAATTAAAAAATTTCCTTGGAATAAGACGAAATGTTTTTGTAGTGCAAGTAAAAACACAATTTATGGGAAACGTAACAAACTTTAATAACAATTACCCTTTGAGTAGTCAGCTTAACAGGAAAAGGTGGCCACTTTTTTCCGTTAAGTTGATAACTCGAAGGTGAATTTTTATTAAAATATATGATAAATATACCCTATAAGTTGTATTTTCATTTATAGTACAAAAACCTATCGACCAATTTCAAGAAAATACTTTAGTTTATTAGAAAACACAATAATAGTAATGAAGGCGCCGCTATACATACGGCGTACGTTCGCCGCAGTCAAGTTCGTTATAATGAGCTCTCATTCGCAATATTTTTCAGATTTTTATTATTTGTAGTTTTGGGGAGGGACATGCAACTTCAGAGAAAATTACACTCTTCAAGTTCAATATAAGGTACCTTACTTGTAATCTGTTTGTAGCCTGAAAACATGTCACAATAAAAAGTCATATTTTATATCGTAATTAATGACCATTACCCTCTTGTACCACATTTATAATTTATATCGCTCGTTACAATTGTCACGATAGACACGTTCAGTGCCGAAAATCCAAAACGGAGTCCATTTTATATGAAAATTGAGGAAACGTGTACTGAATGTATTAAGGCGACGCTAAAAGCCATCCATCATCTCCTAATGAGTCCCTATCTTGATTTAGCGAGGAGTGGACACGATGTTATGAAATCTAATTGACTTGCCGTCAGAAAAATCGCGTTATTTTTATCAAGATTGTGTTTTAACTAGCTGTTACACGTGACTCCATTCGCATAGACAAATAAAACATAGTCCAAGTCAGTGAAAAATCCTTTATGTATGGCAAGAAGGGACACACGGGTATATATCGCATTTATTATTGTTTGGTCGGTTTTTAAATTGAAACTGTTTTTTTTTAATCGTTACAAGAAACGAAACTAACGACGAAAAGATTTTCGATAAACAATCGTTAGGAGAAATAATTAAGTTCCAAAAACGTTTGTCCGAAAATGATTTTCGTCTGAAACCGTTTAACTTTCCAATTGCTTTAAAAACCTAACCTGCAGGTTCTCTAGATATATTTCTTCAAACATTTTGAAAAGTTAATCAGAGAAAAATGAGTTTAGGACACATTTTTGTTGTGATTTTTTTTTCGTCTGTACTTATTATGTTATTGTTGTGAATAATTAATTTACTTACTTATGAAAAATTTCGGACAAATGAAACCAGCGGACAAAAGTTTTTCATAACATCGATAGGTTACTATTCTCTTTATTCCTATCTTATTTTTATATTTAATAGAAGAAACTGACTGGATGATCAACGCAAAGCCGAGACCGCTGGACCAAGGGCCTTCAAATCTCGAGGCAATATTCTTTGTACATCGTAGGGGTGCACTAACAAGAGATTTTTGGAAATTCATCTTCTAAGGGGTGAAAATAGGGGGAGTAAAGGGTAACTAATTGTACGCGTACGACGTCGCGGGCGTCATCTAGTCTTCAATAAAATATGAGATAAAATTTAATTAATGAAAAACAACATAAAATAATACAACACCCATAACACAATATCTGAAAAAGAAAACTAAAATTTAATAAACCTAACTCTAAATATATAAATTAACTAAAACATTAAATCTAAGAATGGCCCCTGCGGCACTGTACCAAAGATGCTGGCAGCATTTCCTCGCTGGATGGTTAAACTATATGAGATAATAACTTTTGCCTTCCATGTAAGATTCTTAATCCATACTATGCATACTTCTGTAATATACTATACTATATACTATTTACTATTTACTATTATACTATATACTATAATACTATACTATCCATACTAATATTATAAATGCGAAAGTGTGTCTGTTTGTCTGTCTGTTACCTCTTTACGCTTAAACCGCTGAACCGATTTATATGAAACTAGCGACCCGCCGTCGCTTCGCTTCGGTTTATTTGAGTTTTCTATAACACACGTACATAAAACAAAATTTATTATACATATAAACCTTCCTCTTGAATCACTCTATCTACTAAAAAAAACCGCATCAAAATCCGTTGCGTAGTTTTAAAGATCTAAGCATACATAGGGACAGACAGCGGGAAGCGACTTTATTTTATACTATGTAGTGATTGGTATAGATATAGTACCTATAGTTTGAGAAGGACATAAAATAGTTTTTGTCCCGAAAAGCATCCCCTAAGGAGGTGAAATAGAGGGTGAAAATTTGTATGGAGATACGATATAAACGAGTTCCACGCGGACGGAGCCGCGGGCAGAAGCTAGTATGAAATAAAATCAAATATTCGATCATGAAACTAAATTCGTTGCTTCCAAAACCAGATTTATCATTTCTATTTATTATTTTCCACAACATTAAAATATGAAAGCTCGGAGTACAAAAGGCTTTGGGAAGCTCTGATACCAAAGCTAAAGCTTTGAAGTCGAAGTTTCAAGATAATTGCAAGTCATGCGAAAAGAAATATTGTCGCTTTAGTATAAGGCGCAACTCAAAAACTAATATCACACAATTAAGGACTTTATGCTAATCACATTAAAATTTACAAAGAAAGAGCAATTTATTGTGAGTTGTATGTTTTTTTATTAGGCTACTATATAGGGCATCGCTACGATTAATGGTTCCGTATGTCACTTCCATTTGTTTATTAAATTAGTCTTTAAACATTAATATTAAAATACTTACACCGTTTTCCTTGTATTAAACTATGTATAACTCGAAATAAGTATGTTTTTCGTAGTCTACATACATACATAAACTCACGCCTTTATTCCCAGAGTGGGGTAGGCAGAGCTACAGAATTACCAACAACTCTAAAAACTTGTTAATAATTCTGTACCCACATTTAGCACTATAAGGCTATATGTCGTAGTCTAGTACCCATAATTCAAGCCTAGGGCTTGGTTTGGAACTGGTTTGTTAGTTTGTCATGTAATATTAATTAACTAATTACATTTAGAATGAGTCAAATGTAAACAACGTGTCAATTATAGTTCCGAAACAGTAAATCTGAACCTTTATTAATTACTAGCGACCCGCCCTCGCTTCGCTTCGGTTTATGTGAGTATGATATACAGCCTATAGCCTTCCTCGATAAATGGGCTATCTAACACTGAAAGATTTTTTCAAATCGGACCAGTAGTTCCTGAGATTAGCGCGTTCAAGCGAACAAACAAACTCTTCAGCTTTATAATGTCAGTTTAGATTATTGGGGGGTAGAGATGGGCCTTGTGGACTTTAATTGTTAAGCCACTATGGAACCCTGTCGCATAACGTTGATCATTAATTTTTGCGTAATTTTCTTTCATATGGTTTGACGCTGTCATTATGACAGGGTTCCATAGTGGCTTGACAATTAAAGTCCTTGACTGTACAATCGCTGATCTTTTGTGGCAACCCTTTGTTAGCTCACCGCAAAGGCTCGTTGCGTCCAGGAATTTCCAGATACTTTGGGCAGTCAGTCAGTTAGTAGTCCGCATGAGAAGAGGATGTGCATGACAGGTCAAAAGCAATAATGGTTTTATTGTAAAGAATAGAGGCCCTGGCGGTACTATAATATATATGGCGGTGGTAGGACCTTGTGCAGGGTCCGTCCGGATCGCTACCACCATCTTATCCATTACCCTACCGCCAAACAGCAGTGTTCGCATTGTTGTGTTCCGGTTTGGGGATAAGACAGCCGGTGAAATGACTAGCATAGAGGCATTCCATCTTAGCCTCAGGGTTGGCAACGCATTTGCAGTCTTAGGATTGCATTGCAGTCTTGTGATTGCGAATGTCTATGGGTCACAGTTTCCACTTAAAAAAAAAAAAAAAAAAAACTATAAGTCTATTTATTATCTACGACGTAGATAGTGCTACGGCGCGGCGTAGTCTTCTACGCCAACGCCTCTATTCTAGCCCCCTTACTTATAAACGTGGAATAAGCTTACTAGATAGATAGCTTATTAGATGGCAACATTTCAAGTGTCAACAACTCATTAATTAGCTCCAAGTGTTTAAATTAGTATTAATAGTTAAAATCAGTTTATTACATACCGGATATAACCTAAAACCTGCACCGTGCTCTGCACTTCAAGAAAACATTTGCACGGCCAGCAAAAACAGTCATTGAGCAACAACATCATCGAAAAGGTATCGATATTCAAAATACGTTAATTTAAAATAACACGCACACACAGACACCACTTAGAAACAAAGGCAAATTGATAATTACTCATCCAATCATAACAGAGATCAGCTGACAGCGCTACCTTCAAGTAATAATGACGAGTGTCTGTCATTCTGACGGCTAGTGTTGCCACTGTGTTAAATGTTTAGTGAGTTCAAGTAGATCACTTCGTAATTTGGATGCGTTCAAGATAAATTTACGACATCAAGGTGTGCACAATAAAATCAAAAGACGATGCCTCCTATTCGCAAAAATGTATGCGCGGGATGTAATAGTCCTCTCCTGAGAAAAAATGCATGCTTAACTTGTTCTTCATGTGGTTTAACTTATGATCTGGAATGTGCAAGTATATCACCTGAGCGATATAATGCTATGGATCTCCAGCAAAAGGGTAAATGGAATTGCCCCGAATGCATATGTAATGAACCTAAAACAGGCAACTCCAATACACCAGTACGTTCATGTGCATCCGCTCCATCTGGCAGCTCTGAAGCAATTTTGGATAACACGAATGTTACAGTGCGTCAAAAGAAACAAGCAATGTCTGCAGGCTTGCCTCCGCTTCCTCCCAAAGTCAACGTGGAAAATCCTGTCACAGAACAAAGGCTTCGTGATATCATAAAACAAGAAATGACAAGTTCAATCAAAGAGCTTGTAGCCGATCAACTCAGGAATATAAGAGAAGAAATGACAGCCTTTCGCGAATCTATGAGCTTTTTCAACAATCAGTTTGAGACAATCAAGAAAACCATGGAAGAAAAGAGTGCAGTCATTTCAGGCCTTACCGAAGAGAATCAGCAGTTAAAAACTTCAATATCGGATCTCTCAGCTCGCCTGAACATAGTAGAACTTCATATGAGGGAGTGTAATGTTGAAATAAATGGCATCCCCGAGCACAAGTCTGAAATTTTAATGGATACGCTTCTGCAACTTACAAATGTTGTTAAGAACCCTTTGACTGCAAACGACGTTCAACACGTAACTAGAGTTGCTAAGCTATCTCAAGATAATGAACGACCGAGAGCAGTCATAGCTAAGCTTCGCAGCCCACGTGTCAGGGACGGGTTTTTGGCTGCCGTTTCAAAATTCAACAAGCAACACCCTCAGGACAAGCTTTCATCCCATCATTTGGGCATAGGAGGACCGCGTGCAGCGGTATTCGTGGCCGAGCATCTTACTCCGGGCGCCAAAAAACTTCACGCCGCAGCTAGGAAAAAAGCTAAGGAAGTTTCTTACAAGTACGTGTGGCTCCGCTGGGGTCGTATTTATGTGCGTAAGGACGATAACAGCCAGGCCATTCTGATAAGATCTCCTGATAGTTTGAATTTGATGCGTTAACTTAACCTAATTGCTACTTTACGCTTATTACATGGTTATTTTTACTCTATAATGTTCGATGTATACTATCAGAATGTTCAAGGTCTTAGAACAAAAACGAATATTCTGCAGAAAAATATTTTAAATTCTAACTATAAGGTTATAGTATTTACTGAAACATGGTTAAAGTCTACTATTGCTAATAACGAATTTATAGATGACAGATATGTAGTATACAGGAGAGATCGTGACCTTCTAATGGGTCCGAAGAGGGATGGGGGAGGAGTTATGGTAGCGGTGTCGCGTGAAATACCTTCTATAAAATGTAATAGTTGTGATTTGGATGTGGAATCAATATTGATTACACTGCATTTAAATATAAGCGGTAATTGTGTTAAAAAAATTATGATATGCGTGGTTTATCTGCCCCCACCTGTCAAAGCGGATACTTTGTCTCGATTTCTAGCTTTTGTGGAATCGGCTGCGTCTCAGACTGATGACCTTATTGTTTTAGGGGATTTTAATCTGGGGTTCATACAGTGGAATATACAGAATAAGCAAATGATTCCGTCAAATTGTAATAACACTCTTGGCCATATGTTGGTCGACTTTTTAAATGCGAACAATTTACGCCAGAGTAATACGGTCAGCAATGCCGATGATAGGTTTTTGGATTTGGTCTTAACTAACCTGCAGAACCTAGATGTCTGTAAGCCTTCTGACGCACTAACTAAACTTTATCATAATCATCCTCCCCTTTTGCTGTCTGTAAAATTTAGCCACACTAGTTATTTAAAACCTTGCGCGCAAGTGAATTACAACTTTTATAAGGCTGACTATCCTAACATTGTGACGGAACTTAAAAACGTCGAATGGCAAGCAAAATTGGCAACTATGGATGATGTTGACGAAATGGTATTGGAGTTCTACGCGATATTAAATGACATTATTGAGAAGTTTGTACCGAAGCGTAGACCTAAAAAACGCAAGTATCCAGCATGGTTTAGTGGCACGCTCATAAAACTGTTAGCCGAGAAAAATTTAATTCATACCCGATTGCGAAAGTATAAAAACCCACGGGATAAATTTGAGTTTAACTTGCTTAGGAATCGGTGCCACAAATTATATGATAAGTGCTACGACACATATAAACAGACAATTGAGTCAAATATCCCGAAAAATCCGAAGTTGTTTTGGAATTTCGTGAGGAACAAAAGGGGCGGCCACTCTTCACTGCCTGCTAGCATGTATTTACACAACTCAAAAGCGGAGGCTGGACCAGAAATTGCAAACCTTTTTGCCACACATTTTGCATCCGTTTATAATCCTTCACTCGGTAGGTACAGCACGCGGCCCGATCCCGTTTTAACTGGCAATCTAGTATCCAAAATTCAATTTACTGAGTCTGAGATTTTGAGGTCTATCAAAAAACTACACAGTTCTAAGGGTCCCGGACCTGATTCTATTCCCCCTTTATTTGTGAAGCGCTGCGGTACCGCATTGACACTTCCACTTTCCTTAATATTCAACATGTCAACATGGCTAGCGGGACTTTCCCTAGCGAGTGGAAGAAATCGCGTATTGCACCAGTTTTAAAAAAAGGCGACGCAGAAAACATTAAGAATTACAGGCCTATCTCTATATTGTCATGTTTTCCCAAGATACTGGAGTCCCTTTTATGTCCCGTGTTGTCTGTAATGGTCGATAGCTTGCTGTCGGATCACCAGCATGGGTTCAGAGCTAGCCGTTCAGTACAGTCTAACCTCGTCCCCTTTGTCTCCGACCTATGTGAGCTAGTAGATAAAGGTCTTGAAGTTGACACAATCTATACGGATTTTAGTAGCGCCTTCGACAAAGTTGACCACTCCATCCTTTTGCAGAAACTTTCTAGCTATGGAGTTGGAGGTAGTCTACTCAAATGGTTCCAAACGTACCTTAGCGGCCGACCGCAAAATGTAGTAATCAGTGGTTACACATCGGAAACGTATTACGCTGACTCGGGCGTTCCGCAAGGCTCTCACCTGGGCCCAGTGCTTTTTCTGATATTTATCAATGATATCACTGACCACATAAAGCATAGCAAATACTCGCTATACGCGGACGACTTAAAAATCTATAAAGCCATAACATGTCCTGCTGACGCAATTCTTATCCAGGACGATCTGGTTAGAATAGCAATCTGGTGTTTCAATAACCGCATGTCTCTCAACGCAAACAAGTGTTTTTTTATAAAATACTCCAGGAAAAAAAAACCACTTGTTACAAAGTACGAGATTGGTGGCGAACAACTAAAAGAGGTTCAACAAATGCGAGACCTTGGAGTGCTTATTGATAACCGTCTAAATTTTATCTCTCACATCGACGTAACAGTTAAAAAAGCTGCTCAAATGCTCGGATTTATAAAAAGAAACACCACAGGTTTTAGAAATCAGCTGACAAAACAAATCCTCTTCAATGCTCTTGTTCGCAGCCATCTGGAATCTGCTTCCGTGGTATGGAACCCTTTTTATAATGTTCACTCACAGCGCGTTGAGAACATACAGAGAGCTTTCACCAGGCATCTCGCATTCTGCGCTAGTGGTTTTTCACACAGAAGTCCGTATAAACAGCGTCTTGCTAAATTCAAAATGTCAAACCTGCGGGATCGGCGTCGTTTGTTGGATTTATGTTTTCTTCACAAGTTAGTCCATGGCCAGGTGACGTGCTGTCATCTGCTTGAAAGAGTCTCCCTGTTTGTACCGCGCAACTTTCCGAGACAACCAATAGTGAAGCTCTTGTCGACACCTTTAACTCGGTCCAATCTTGGCTTACAGTCTCCTATGGTGCGAATATGCAATGGTTACAATGCTATTGTTGGCAAGGATGACAGCATAGACCTCTTCCACGATAGTCTCACCAGTTTCAGAAGTAAAATATTATTGGCATTGTAATTAGTTGGTTTCTGTTTTCTGTTTTTTGTTTTTTATATATCAATTTACGAATATATATTTAATAGTATAATATTTAAGATAATTTATTGTTTATTGTATTAATTGTTTGGCTAGGTTAGGTTAGGTTCTTGGATGGTTAATTAATGCGATGTTTTGTGTTAACTCAAAATCAAGTTATGTACTCCGTAATTGTCTTGTATATTAGAAGATATTACTGTATCAATAATAGCCCGTAAGTGATTAATATATGTGATGTGGATGTACTTATTAATAAATAAATAAATAATAAATAAATAAGCTTAGAATAATTTATGCCCTGCTTTGTCACTTTCTGTCAGATACAAATGTCACAATTACAGATAAGGACAAAGTATGGCATAACCTATTACAAACTTATTCCACGTTTATAAGTAAGGGGGTATGCGTTAAAATCCAAATCCTATTTGACCTGTTATGGTATTGTTTCTAACTCGGCCATTGCTGTCAAGTAAATAAGACGTCAAAGTCAATATAATAGTTTAACCGAGTTAAATTGACGCCTAGAACATATTATCAGTAGCATGGGCCGCTAAAATTTATTATTTACCTACTATTCACAATATGTTAAAGGAAATACAAAGCTCGAGTCATTAAAGCCCTCAGCCGGTTTCGGGCTTCTAACTGACTCTCGTTTGTAATTCTTTCTTTACCACCCTTAATACACAATGTACTATTGTGCCAAAGTGTAAAGAGTTACCCTACCCTAAGACTGTACCCGTGTAGTTGCCGGGTTAGAATAGTGCCACTCCATATCTTCCCGTGGATGTCGTAAGAGGCGACTAAGGGAATAAAGGCTGTGTAGTACTGTTAGGCGATGGGCTTGCAACCTGTCACTAATACACTGGTAAACCTCTTAGCCTGATTGTGCAATATGTGGTTACAGAGTTGTCAACAGGTTTTTGGAGCGGTTGGTAATTCTGTAGCTCTGCCTACCCCACTCTGGGAATAAAGGCGTGAGTTTGTGTGTGTAAAGAGTCATGTCCATATTATTGCGAGTAATGAAGTCCATTTGGGCGATCTCTGGTTATAAAGCTACCGTATAATTAAAGCATTGCATTGACAGCTTCAGTCTATTGTTGCTTTGCGGCTAACTATAGCCTTTTGATACATTAGCATTTGATTTGTCCGCAACAATGGGTGGGACGCGACAGAGGGATTGTTTCCGATAGCCGTATTACCCGACTAATTGGCGAACAATATGTGGGTAAAGCATTGAAATATGGCATGCTGTATTAATATAATGCATATAGTTTAGGATAGGGCAACATATTTGTTGCTCTTATTGGGTATTTTGCAACGTATAAGAAGGATTTAGACACACATCAAGTTGCATAATTATGCCAGTTAGAATGAATTAGTGTGTGTGTGTGTGCGTGTGTGTGTGTGCCCCTTGCACAGCACTTTTGAAGCACCATTCTGTGTATAGGTGTGTAGAATTTAAAAACTAATAAGAATCAAGAAAGTTCAAAATATTTGTCCAAGTTAATAGAAGTACTGGTAGCTTCGCAGGCAGGGTGACTATAACCCTATCTTTAAATTATTATTATTTTAGATGCAACTACATAAAACAAAAAAAACTCCTGAAATTACATCAGCTGCCATTTAATAGGATAACTAATTTAATAATAACCGGCGTCTTATAAGTACACATATATATGACATTAACTGTGTCAGCAGGTAATAAAAATAATATTTATATATACTTTATATCTTCATAATAATATTGCTTAGTATTTGACCTACTCGTACTTTTTTATTTTATGGTGTTGTCTTATTGTGAAAGCTCTTGAAGTGATTAACGTTTGTACCTTCGATAACAATCGTTAGGAGGCGACGGGTGATGGACTCGCAATTGTTCCAGAAATCAATATACCGTAGGGTTCTATTCGACTTAGTTTTAAATAGAGCATGGGTACCGGTGTTCGATATTTTCTAAAAACCGAAAAATCGGGCTTTTTATATTTCGAAATATCGATATTACAATGTTAAAATACCGGTATTATGATATTTTTACAAAATGTGGTTATAGAATTAACAACCAGTCAGAGTTGTCGTTAAGTAATTTTGTATCTCTGCCTACCCCACTCTGGGATGAAGGCGTGACGGTATGTATGTATGTATGTATGCAAGACACAAAAAAACCATCTTTACTACTAAGGTATATAAACGAACAATCTATTTTGTAACGTTTTTTAGTCTTTAGCATAAATATCGAAAAACATCATAATTCCGGAATATAATAACATATAATTTCCATATTAAAAAATTACTAATCTTAGAGGAAAGTTCAGTTCAACAGCCTTTTAAGTCTGGTACTGAGAAGTGAAAAGAACTTTCAACGTACCAATGCAGTGATGTTATTTTCATGTAATCATTCATCATCCACCCACACTACCCACCGTAGGGTAAAGGCCTCATTTTCACGCCACCTTGCCCTGTCTCGTGCTAACGCCATCCATCCTTTCCCAACTATCTGCCTAATGTCATGGTGGTGATGGTCTGTCCACCGATCTATGACCTAATTTTGGCCACCACTCTGTTACCACCCTCGACCACCTATCATTGTTTCGCCTGGCCAATCCCGTGGCATATCCCGCCCATCTCCGTCATCCATCATCATCACATCATCATCATCATCATCATCATCATCATCATCATCATCATCATCATTATTAGTTAATTTTATGCAGATACTAGCGAACCGCCCTCGCTTCGCTTCGGTTTATGTGAGTGTGATATATTAGCCTATAGCTTTCCTCGATAAAAGGGCTATCTAACACTGAAATATGTTTTCAATACGGACCATTAGTTCCTGAGATTAGCGCGTTCAAACAAACAAACAAACTCTTCAGCTTTAAAATATTATGGTATAGATAGGTACTGTTTTTATTTCTATATACCTAAATACGTTTATCATCGTTACACCGGCTAACTGACGGTAACTGGGATCTGTGACCCATACTCTCAATTATACAATCTCAGACCGTAGTCCTAAGACCGCAAAGGCGTTGCCAACTCTGAGGACCAAGATAGAATGCCTTGTAATTTCACCGGTTATCTTATCCCCCAAACCAAGCCACAACAAAGCGAACATTACTGCTTAGTTACTAGCATAGAATGCCACTATGCTAGTAATTTAGTTTGGAACTAGGTCAATCGGTGTGAGATTGTCACCCGATAATAATGTAATACTCTGATTATTCTAAGACTAGGGACCCGCCCTCGCTTCGCTTCGATTTATGTGAGTATGATATATAGCTTATAGCCTTCCTCAATTAACGGGCTATCTAACACTGAAAGTTTTTTTCAAATCAGACCAGTAGTTCCTGAGATTAGCGCGTTCAAGCAAACAAACAAAAAAACTCTTCAGCTTTATAATATTAGTATAGATTATGCCTGTGACAGCTCATAACACGTATTACACGTTTCTTTAACTTTACATAAATACTACATAGGTACAAACCTAGCGACACAGTCCAGGAATTTTGAAAATGAATCACCTATTTTTAAACACATCGCTTGTGAGTACAGATAGTGATTGACATTACGAAATACGGCTGTCACAGGCATCATCTAAAAATAATGAGAGTATAGGCCTGCGGTAATACATTACGGCTGTCATGAGCAACGATGAACGAAGAAGTTTATATAACAAAATAACGTTTCACCAAATCCCTCAGATCCCTTGAACGTTTAACCCTATTTATTAGATTTTCTCTTATTCCGCGCCCTATTTGTTTTAGTTCAACAAAGCGAATTCCGCCAAAGGAAAAATAATGAGATTTCGTTTGGATTCGTTCAAAACAAAGAGCTGTTAGGATTACTGGGGTTATTATTAAAAGGAACAAGGAAGAACTCGATCGAACTCTATAACTTATTTATATGTATACATACATACATTAAATCACGCCTGTTTCCCAGAGGGGTAGGCAGAGACCACTTCTTTCCACTTGCTATGATCTTGACAAATTTCTTTCGCTTCTTCCACATTCATACATCGAGTCATGCACACACGTCGGTTTCGGGTACTTAAAATTCGGCTCTTTTCCAGTATTTCTCCAATTTGACTTGAAAAAGTACGCCTAGGGCAGCCCCTTCCGACCCGTCCACTCACTTATATACAGTGGCCACATAATTAGGAACGTTGCGGTTTTTTGGCATACAATTGCCTACAAATATGTAAAAAGGTTTTGAACATTTTTTTTTACTAATTACAATTTACTTTAGCTCATCAACTGAGGTTTACACTGATGTATAGAAGAAGAAGAAGAAATACATTTATTCACTACACAGAAGACACACAAATAGACAAATGAAAGATAACAAACAATGTGACAGGAACAGCACGGAGTGTGTCCTCGCGGCAGCGAACCGGACCCTGGCTCAGCATTATGCTGTGGCGTCAGACACCTACAGCGCTGATTTTCAGCCAGTACCGTTTTGGTGACTCACGGAACGCTGTACAAAAACATACTATACTATACTATACTATACTATAACTAGAACTACTGTTAAAAACGGAACTTATATATTATAGGGACTTAAAAACGTAGTGCAGACGCATCCATACAAAGTTTCAAATCCGTATAAAATGAAAGATTCCTTTTTTAATAGAGATACATTGTACATATATTTAAACCTTAGTTTACTAGTTAACGATAAGTGTAACTAAAAATAAAATTGGTTTACAACTTTTTGTTTGGTTGTCTTGATAAACCATATTTTTAGGCAATTGTATGGGAAAATGTAAACGTTTACTCTTAATTGTACAACAATAAATAATAAATACATAAGAGGCGATATTACAAAAAAAAACAAGTTCAAAGGTGAACTTATCCTTTTAAGTCATTTCTTCCAGCTAACTATTATTGTTTTTTTTCCTTAATTAATTACCCTAATGGCAAACAAACTTTCGTGACTACACTATTAGATAGATAAAAACGCCCGATATAATGTTGACCTCTTCAGAGCCGATATTTCACTTTGTGCTGAGCCTGTGCCGATCCGGTGCCAGGTGGTCTGCGACAACCTTATAAAGCAACTGTTGTATTGTGTACGACAATATTATAACCATGTACAAATAGTTCGTCCATTCTATTACTAAATATGTATATGGAGTAAAGTTACTGCGTAGTAGGGTGCTCCTGTCTGATTTGTAACATTGGATGGTCCTTTCCTATCTCGGTCCGGGAAAGAAACATTCTGGGGCCGTATTATGGTCGCCTTTAGCGTGGTAAATAAAGCATCTTTGCGGGTGGTAGGACCTTGTGCAGGGTCCGTCCGGTTCGCTACCACCATCTTATCCATTAACCTACCGCCAAACAGCAGTGTTCGTATTGTTGTGTTCCGGTTTGGGAATAAGACAGCCGGTGAAATGACTAGCATAGAGGCATTCCATCTTAGTCCTCAGGGTTGCCAATTGCAGTCTTAGGATTGCATTGCAGTCTTGTGAATGCGAATGTCTATGGGTCACAGTTTCCACTTACCATCAGGTGGTCTGTGTGCTCGTATGTCTTACCTATGCCATATAAAAAAAAAGCATCCGTCTTTCTCGCACTTACATAGTGGTCAGAAAGTGACAGATGTTTTATCCACGCTTGTTCCCATCGATAAACACGATAACAGGTCCGCTGCATGTTGTCAATAGATTTTAATAAGAACCTATTCAATTCAGAGTCAGCAGGGGTTTAAATGGTTGGTAAAATAAAAAGCAAGTAAATTCATATAATTTATTTGCAACTATTATTTTTCGAATCACATAGATAGTTTCTTTGTTTTAACACCGAAACGCATAACATACATCGGCTAGCTACAGATATAACACAACAACTTACTAAGTTTATTAACTAGCAAGAGTCAGACTTGAAGAACATAGTTTATTTAATTAACAATTAATTACAACATGACTTAGATCTTAAAGGCATGATACACATGTTAATATTGTACACTTAAGAAGATCGTTAAGCAAAAAAAACAAAAAACCAGACAAAATGCGATAACGTTTCTCTCCCCTTAACCCATATATGCCCCTTGATTCGAAAAAGATCAACACCATAATATCCGCATTTATACTGTTATTGGTTCCTTATATGTCTCCTGATTCGAAAACGATCAACAGCACTGTATGCCCAAAAACATAGTTCTGGGCATATATGGATTAAACCTAATTCAATTTTTGTCGGTACGTTTTCCTTTCAAAGAAAATATTTCTTAGAATAAAACAAATGAAAAAAAAAAACAGGAACGTACAGGCCACTTATTAAAAACTACAACATATTCAAAAATTGTGGAAATAGGACTTTATTTAGGGAGTGAGAAACGTTATCGCACGGAGTTAAATTTGTATGGTTTTTTTTGACGCGTGGTTGATTTAGCGGCGCTTCGCAATTCTCTTAAAACTAAGAAGAAATAAGTAAAAACTAAAACCAATATGAACATTATAAATTATACATTTTTTTGTAGTATACCTATACAAATATAGATGAGAATGGACTGGCACCTACTTATTTAGATTCTTATTGATTTATTTGCTTCAGAAATTTAAATTTTTAGGCATAATCAGTTTTTTTATAGATGTTGATCAAAGGTTATGTAATGTAAATATTTACAGACAGATTATGTTGACTTTTTGGGCGAGTACATACTTACGAAAAATAATGGATATTTAATTTTGCTGTATTATATCACTTCCTTTAAATGCTTGTGTGAGAGCGACAGAGAGGCCACGCTCATGGTGCACACTACCAACAAAATTTTAAGACATCCCGCCAAAAAATATGGACAAAATCTATGGCTTTCGAATTTCCATTCCACTTCGGTGTTTTCTAATAATGAATGAATTGATACTGATGTGGTAGCAGAACAGTTAAATTACTATATCGCTCATTGAATACAAAACGGACACATTCCAAAATAATTTGCTCTTGCATTAAAAATCTTATACCTTCTAATTTTAAAATGCAACACTGACTCATTTTGGAATGTGTCCGTTTTGTAATCAATGAACGATATATCTGTATATACCTACGACCAAAAATGTCCCATATTGATCACAATCTTGTGTAACTTTTCCAGTTTAACGTTGGCAGAGCCGATCAAGCGCGACAATTCATATTAAACTATGCAAATAGATGTAAATTTACGCAAAAGGCAAGAGTCAAAGGCTTCTTACGAATATTAGACGTCGGAATAATTACTCTGCAAAGAAATTGAACCGCTATTAAGTAATTAAAAGAGTGAAGTTTAATCAAGACGGAGCTACGCGAGGTTAACCTCGTGAATTTAAATGAAAACGCAAAGACCGTGTTACTTGTGTAAGTATTTAAAGTTGAGACACTTGTTAGTTGTTGCTAACATTAAAAACAGTAATTAATTAAAGTGGTGATCTAGTATGTCTGAAATAACAACGCTTGGCAGGTTATTTGTTTTGATATTTCTCCTTGCTAATAAATATAAGAGTACCTTGTATTTTTTAGTTAAAGTATTTTCATTTAGGGTTTTTTTTTTAATGAAAATACTATTACACCGGTCGAATACCTAAAAAAAGATCCTAAACGTTATTTATATATGTAAGAGCTCCCATCTCAGACTAACATATATCATGCAGCCCCAAGTCTGTCACCTCACCGTCCAAAATGATATAGGAATATATGAATTCTTAAGACTGCGCCGAGCGTACGCCGGATGTACAGTGGCGCCCTCATTACCATTATTGTGTTTTTTAATAAACTAAAGTATTGTCTTGAAATTGGGCGGTAGGTTTTTGTACTACTAATGAAAACACAACGTTTAGGGTATATCACATAGTTTAATAACAATTCACCTTCGAATTATCAACTTAACGGAAAAAAATGGCCACCTTTTCCCGTTAAGCTGACTACTCAAAGGGTAATTGTTATTGAAGTTTGTTACGTATTCCATAAATTGTGTTTTTACTTGCGCTACAAAAACGTATGGTCTGATTCCAAGGAAACTCTGTAGTTAATTAGAAAACACAATAATAGTAATGACGGCGCCACTGGACGCTCGGCGTTTGCTCGGCGCAGTCTTAAGATAAACTGATTGTGTTTTAATACTATGAATTGACTGCCCTTTCAACTTCAATTACTTTAAGAAAAAGGGCAGAGATGAAAATCCCTTCCGGGAACCTGGGAATGAACAGCCCAGGTACTGCTGTCGCACCGGCTAAAAACACCACTGCCCCTCTTACCATCTAGAATTTAAACTCCCGCGCATACTACCCCAGCCGGTGCTGAAAGGCCGGAGGAGAAAGGCCGGTGGACTGGTAGCCCGTGTTACCTTTAAAGTATGCAGACGCTGCAACAACGCGGTACACGCGGCGCGTTAATGTCTGTTGACGCTTTTACGTATTACCGTCAAGCAGGGTGATCAGATCATAGCGAAATTGCACATGAGCTTGCGGTACAGACACCAACACTTGTACACACCGTTAAAATGATCCATTCTTGCTGGACTTCCATAGACGTCCACAGGTCAAAAACTGGCGTTTGACGCTGGAGAAATCCTAGTGTTAAGGGGCTCTAAAGTGAATTAAAGAAATGCAGTTGGTGGTTCACTTTTTTATACACCTGCAATAGTTGTGCTCGCATACTTTACTTACTCGTAGTTAAGCTTCAATGAAACCCATTTGCAAAATAAGCAAACACTTCGTGTGTACGTATGCAAAAACAGAAAATTAAATATCGAACAAAGAGGCGATAGCAAACAGGTCGCTGTATCCAAACGCTTTCAAAATAATTACACCGTTCGATCAACCGTTTAAAATTAAATGGGATTCTGATTTTAAATGGGTTTAATATCGAAGCGTTCGACAGGTGTGAGCGCGTCCAATATAATATTACCCTTTGCGTACTCAAGTGGAAACAACAACGACTTAAGTCAAAACGTGGTGAGGTCACAGTTGATTGGATGGCTAAGAATTTGATATGTTAACTGGCTGAAGATAAAAAAAAACTGTGTTTTGTTTTGTTTGTTAGTGCGAAATTTATAAATAATTTAATTTTTGAAAATTTTGTTTGATGAAATATGTGCATGAATGAACAACGATTTAAAATAAAAACATTTTGGCCCTTTTAATTTTTATATCCTGAGTTTTTTAACGATGAGTCGTCAGTTACCTATTGCTAAAAAATACATAGAAACTTCATAGCTTACATAACAATAATTAAACATCAATAGGTTACATAATTTATAGTTTTAGAATGGCAAACAAAATATAATTGCAACCCTGAATAATGCACACACACTATGATAGGAAATGACTAAGGAGTATGCTCAAACGTATGTGTGCGTGAGTGTGTATACATACGAGCCCGTGTCATTGTCCCAGGGTTGACCAAAGCATGAATGTAAATTTTACCTCTTAGAGAATTAGTCAATAGAAAAATCTTTTCTAAAGTACATTAAAGCTCGATCTCCCATTTGGGGATATAGAGGGTTTGTGCTTTCTTTGTGATGATTCTTTAAAAGCTAAGTAGCTTTTTACCGATGAGGCCTTTGCACATTTAAAATGTGTTGTTCTGATTTTAAAGCCTATACACGATGGTAATCACTAGGGAATGCAATTTAACCGGTTATTAGACATTTCTGTATGAAAGTTACCGATTTATACCGGTTATAACCGGTTATTTGCATTCTCTAGTAATCACGCACAAACCCTTACTTTTGTTTTCTATCTAAAATTTAGAAACATTCTCTCAAGTTTTATACAATAGTAGAAAAATCTAAAGTTACCTCTGATGAAGACGGTGTTTTTTTTAGGTTATTAGAATTAAGCATTTGCTAACACAGAAGATAGTACCTACTACAAAAATCCGTGTGTTGTATTATAAACTGTTATATTTGGAAGGTACTTAAATATAAATTAATTATTAAGTGGGAGGACTTACAATTTACGAGTAATAATTACATCAAAAGTCCATTGGATGAAAATCACCAACACCTTTAAAAATTAACAGTAAGAACTAGAAAATTTATCTATTGTTCATGGACTTATGTAAAAGGGAATACTATGATACATATATCATTAATATTATTATATTCCAGAGGGTGTAGAATTGCAGACGAAATACTTCCTACTATTACTTGTAAAATAACTGTTACATAAAACCAAGAGAGACGGAAAATCTCACAATAATCTAAAGTTCCAAAAATTGAAAACATGGAAATGTAAGAGTATTTAGCATTATTTAGTAACGCAGGTAAAAGTTCAAAATATCTTCGTACATGTAAAAGTCGTAAAAAGTATGTCTTTTTGATAGAAAAATATAATTAGTTTCTAAATAGATAACACCTAGTTATACTTATATAATGACGGTTACACCTTATATTTTATTATCAAACAAGCGTATGAAGAACTTTGCTGCTAAATAGTAATACTGACATTTATTATTTTTTAAAGTATCGTAAAATAAAAACAAACACTTACCGTTAAACCGGGTGAGTAGGGATTAGGGACTGCAATTTAACCGGTTATTAACCGTTTTTATATGAAAATAACTGGTTAAATCGGGTAAAAACCAGTTATTTGCATTCCCTATTAAGGATTAAGGGGTGAGTAGGGACACAACTTGAAATGAAGCATATGTTACTAATTATAAGACTGGAATTAATTCCAATAGACGTATTGTCCATTTAATACTTGTTCTTATTTGTAACAAATTATGACTTATTTTAGGTTGTGTCCCTACTCACCCTCTAATCCTTACTCACCCCGATTCACGGTACCTAACCAAATTAATTCACAAATTGTAGGAAATTTTATCCATAACAGAAATAATTAATAATTCGGCTTCACCGTAATTCATTCAAAAAAACACTAGCTGACCGAAATTCAAATATTATTAACTAACTTACCTATTTTGTTTTTTTTTGGTGAAAGTATGGCAACTCCAAATTTTTAACTATACAGAGCACTTATAAAACAATATATTTCTACAAAAAGCTTCTATTACATGCCTAACATTACAACAACCTACTTTTACACTGTAACAGTTTACAAAAATATCTTACACATTGTAAAAACACGAAGAATTGGCGCAAGTTGAAAGAGTCGATACATTTGATAAGACGTTACGGTTAAGGAGAACTATTTAAAAATCAACCAAAATCAATCAGTCATAATCACGGCAGAGTTTACACAACCTTAAAACGAAAGTAAAACCCGTTTATTACAAGGTAGTACAATTAGGTAGAACTAACTAAATAAGTGATCAAGTCTATATTTCTCAAGCAGATGTCGATGAAATCGAATAAATCTGATTTTCTTGGGTAGAAAGCCGAAAATTTATTACTGTACGTGATCTATCAATCAGTCTACGTCAGGTTGGCAGACAGGTTGTGCAGATATCGACTCGGGTGTGTCAGAAGCGATGAGGCATCGAATTAGATATTCACGAGCATTCCCTATCGTATTAGTTTAGCGGTAATAGAAAACCGTACGATCAAATAGATGATAGATATCATGTTTACCTTAAAATGATAATTTTACATATATATACCAACGCTCAGGGAGATAGATTCACAAAAATCAATCACAGGAGCAGTTTGTTACTTAAGAAGATCAAATCCTTAAGCGTTAACAAAGGAACCGAACGAAAGTATTACAATTCCAACTTCGACATGCCAGGCCTTCAGAAATTCCAACAAGTACCTTTATTCATCACACAGCTTAACACTTCACGAAGTCTCGAAGTACCAGGAGAGAATAAGATTAAAGGACATGCAAGTTTTCGCACGACTTCGACTTGGATATGTCGTTGATGCAGATCTTTTGAAGCAATTCCCGCGCGATGCTCAGTGAGATATGTGTCCTTGAGCTTGCTAACTTCGCCGGCTTCGATTCCTAAGTAAAATAAAATCAAATCAGTAAATTCCTGAATAGGTTTAATTAAAAGATTTTGAAGCAAAATTCCTCGACCTATTTCATGGCAAAAGTCATAAGAGATTTCACCAATAACTCAGATTGTTAGCTCTTTGAGCCTTCGAATTATTCAAATGAAAAATGTTAATTCGTTTTCGCAACTCATTTGGGATTTTGGGAAATTGGATTTTCTGGTGTTTAGGATAAATTTTTCTTTTAAGGTTTGATTTAATTGGCTTAATTTTACGTTACATTTAGACCTTTTTAGATTTGTTGTACTATCTTGCAACTAGTTCGCTACTACACAAAATGTTGTTGATTTAAGATCTGTTTATGAGCTTTTAATATTACTATGCTGCGTACAAAGGATGTTCTAACAATGTTTCGTTAAAGTTATAAAATTCATGATACGAGGAAGATGACGTTTTAACGAGAGGATGTATAGAAATTGGTTAAGTTATGTCTAGAACATCCGATGTAATCTTTGTAGAAAACAATAAATTTAAGAGGCATTATTTAGCAGGAGGCGTATCTGTATCTGCTATCTTGTAACGACATTTTCTAGGGGATAATGAGTTACGATAACACTGACGTTGTAGAAGTTGTTGCTGGAGTTGATTTAATGTTGATCGACAGCTAACGGGTTCGGGGGCCTTATTCTTAATTGACTTTACAACTATTGCTATCGTATTGTCAATGTAAGATAGCTGTTTTTAAGTCGACATTCATTGCGAGTTAATAATAATACGATGAACAAACACAAAAAATTACGTTGAATAAGGGCCCTGAACGTGTATAAATAGTAGTTTATGTGACTGGTGCATAATGAGAGGCATTAATACACGAGTGTGGTTTTATGAAAGGCGTCGAAAGGCGAGTTTTATAATAAGATCACACGAGTGTTTTAATGCCTAATTATGTGTACAGTTGCATACGTAACTTTATTAACATGCATATCATAAGTTTTCTACAATATGTGGTTGCCCTGTGTCTTAATTTACCTGTATTTTAATGTTTACATCAAAGTACCGATACGAATATTCAGCTTGATAGGTATGTTTGTTAGTAGATTAGCACGTTACAGGTAACACTGGTAGCAATACAGGTTTTAATACAAATTTGCTTTCTGATTCTGAACCTTACTTACAAATAAAGAAGATAAAATGTTGAACGCAACTGTACATGATTTATGTAGGTCTTAAAGCACTCGTCTGATCTTAATTATATAACGCATCTTTGGCTCGTTTCATAAGACCACACTCGTGTTTTAAGACCTTTAATTATGTACCAGTTACATAAACTACTACAGAATATGGTTGTAGAAAAGATCGTACCTGTTTCCCAATCTTCTTCGCCTGTTTCTTCTCCCGAGTTTCCTTGAGCCGTATCTGCTTGAGGATGCCGACCAGCAGCTCGTCCACGTTATGCTGGATGCCCGAGGAAGTCTCTATGAACTTGCAGTCGCGGGATGTAGCCAGCGCCTTGCCCTCTGCGAGAGAACGAACACACTTCAATACGATCATAGTTTTTGAAGGTTGTCCTAATAATACACTTACCCCCTTACTTATAAACGTGGAATAAGCTTGGGATAGTTTATGCCATGCTTTGTCACTTTCTGTCAGATGCAAATGTCACAATTACAGATAAGGACTAAGCATGGCATAAACTATTCCAAGCTAATTCCACATTTATAAGTAAGGGGGTTAATAAATAGAGATCGGGGTTTTCATAGTAAAAATAAGACTGTCGCAATCTTTCTAGTGCTATAAACATTTTCTTTATTACTGTTTGGGACAAGGTTGATTTGAGCAAGATCGAACAAAAAGCAAAAACAACCTCACTAACTTGTACATGCATTATAGGTATTACTAGAATCTTCGCAGCACTCGTTTAGTCAAGCGTAGGTATATCAAAAATTTAATATTGACGTACGTGTTATGCAGAAACTTATAACTGTGCATCGCAATAAAATATTTATTGCTCTACATTCTGCAGCAAAACTTCTAGTTCCGAGTATTCGCAATTTTTTAACGCAACTCTCAAACGATGCTAGCTTCGGAATAAAATATATCATATTTCCTTATATCGTACGCCCTCGAGCTAACATACATTTACACTATATCCCTAGACCGACTGTGAGATCGATCCGAACGTTCCCCTCCATTACTCGATTGACTTAGGACTGTTTGCTGAAAACTTGAGCAGGGAACATAATTTATTTAGTTGTTTGCTAGATAGATAGGTGTTACAGAAGTTCGGTTCAGTTTAGTGTTGGCTGAACGTTATGTAACGATTAAGGCCGACAAATTACCAAGACTGCATGAGTAGTAAGGCATGTCATGATCATCATCATTATCATAAAACTGGTATCCTGCTTTTTGGCAGAAATATGTTTGGCCGTATGTATCGTCTCCCAACTGTTGCATTTGTCGATCTGCTTTTTTTTCTGTAACTGTAAATATTTCAGGATTTATTTCAGTACCATCTGCATCGTGTAGAACCCGATAGGTTAGGTTAGGTTAATTTTTATAAAATACTGAAATATTTATAGTTACAGAAATAAAAGCGGGTTGGCAAATTAAACAGCTGGGAAATGATACATTCGGCCAAATACATTTCTACCAAAAGGTAGAGAATACTAGTCGCTTTCGAGCGGCGCGGTGGTACAACTGCTTAATTATGTTGAACTCCTCTTACGTTATCTGTTCCTGATATTCTGAAATCAAAACCCGAAGTTGTCAAATCTATCTACGGTTTGAATATCAGGAACTAACATTAGTGAGCAGATCCTACTCCATCACGTGGCCTGTGTGCATATTTGCCTTCTCCTCAGTTGAACAAACTCCTTTCCACCACTAATTACATCACCATCTACCCTCTGCTGCTTGATATCACAATAAACATTAAGAAATCTGACACTTACCGTTGGTGGTGACCTGCCGAGCCCTGGCCAGATCTGCCTTGTTCCCCACCAGCACCACCGTCCGCTCCACGGTGAACAGCTCCCTGGCAAGGTACGCGAGGATCTCGCCAGCCCGCGTGAAAGAACTCCTAGCCACCACGGAGTATATCACCACGCAGGCGTGGGGCTCGTATGTTGAGAGGCAGTTCTCAACCTGGGTAAAATATTGTGGTTTTATAAAGGATAAATAATCTTTAACGGTGGGATAGTGTAGCTAAGGGTGCCGCAAAAAGGCGATGTAGGCAGGGCAGACCCTAATAGAGATATTGGAACGAATTGGATGCATTTCTTGCAAAACTAGCCATCAGTCATCTTGGCTAGAAACTTTTGCTTATTTGGGGGATATTTGTTTTTGAAAGTAAACACACATAAATCTAACCCTAAATTAGGCTACCCTGTATTATGGGTACAGCTGATACTGAACAACGTTACTAAACAATATTAACTCGCTTGTTTAATTTGCTCAACACATTTTAATTGAGTTTCTCTCTCCTCTTGCTTTGAAACTGAAGAGTAAGATAGAAAGTGCAATACGATAACGATCTCGATCGATAACAATCAAATATTTGCCCAGCTGTTCTCAGTCAGGCTAATTTACCTACTGTATAAATGTTTTGAATTTTGAATTGTTCGCTCTACTTACCGACATCTCAGTACTAGGGTGGTCGATGAATATAAGCTCAGACTCTTCCCCGTCCAAGAGAACCGATACCGACTTCTCTCCAAACTCATCATCTGCAACAAAATTTAAATCATTTAAAATAAAGCCTTATCACAAAGGAATAACACGTACAAACATAGGTGATGAGTAAGGTAGGGATAGGAATGATCCACTAATTGACAACATTTCATTTTGGTGACACCTGCAAATTACTATACGAATCGAAAGGGTTCTACCTCCTGAACACGGTAAAATATTTATTTAGATTTATTTTTCTTTATTTTCAAAATTACAAGTAAGTTAATAAAAATATCGAGTTTTACCAATACTACGCCTGATTAGATATAATACCATTGCCTTTTTCACGAGAAAAAAAGCTGTCATACTTCAAATTAGACATTGACACTATTGACAGATGGATAGAGACTTAGGGCCATTTGCACGCAGAATTTAACCCTGGGTTAAGGCACTAACTCGAGTTAGTAGACGTCAGATACATACGATAACTGTCATTTTAACTCGAGTTAGTGTCTTAACCCAGGGTTAAACTTTTCGTGCAGGTGGCCCTTTATCGGTTGACATGATACTTTTTTATATACAGATTGGACTAACGTAATATGTCCATTGTGTCGTAGAAATGAAGTTACGCCCTTTTAGAATAAGTACATCTTAATAAATTAATAATAAAATAATTATTCATTCTAGAGAAAATTTTAAACTATTAGTGTCTTTCTCCTTCCAAACAGTATCTATAAAACAAATAAAATTAAAGTCTTGAAAATATGAAATCTTGTCAATTGTTTAAGAAGGGCTAATGACTGTTTGTTATTGTGTATTTAATTAAAGTCGAGTCAATTCAAGTCAAAGTCAGCAGTCTAGATATCAGCCCACTACGAGCGTCTACCCGCCGAACTCATACGCGAACCATGTGATAAAATGTTTAGACGCGGCTTAGGAATCTTTTGTTGGATAACGCAGTCTATTCGGCAAATGAGTACATGCAAATTGACTTATAAATAAAATATTTAGTTTACTATTTTTATTATTATGATTTAATTCTATTTTCGACGACCTCAATGTAACCGCATATAATTTGACATGTGGGTAATGTAATTTTTACTGTTATATTGAGTATTAAAATCGGAATCTGAATGAAAACCTGACCCACAATACAACAGTGTCACAATCAAACGAATTGTTTAATGATGACACTGTGACACCGTTCTATGGGTCAGCGGGCCTAGAATGGCTGCGTCTATATCGCGTCTCAAATGTGGATAAAGCATCCGTCACTCTTGTACTTATTTACGTGTCAAAAGCCTTATCCACACTTTGTCACGCGATAAACGCAACCATATTGCATAGTGAAGATAGCGAACATTCGGAACTGCCGCGACCGGGTTAACATTGTACCGTGTCGAGAAACTTGTCTAATCGCGAAAGTTTCTTATCTTCGGTAGCTTCTAGGAATATTGTAATGTTGTATGGAGAGATAACATTTTCAATTCTCTCAAATATTTCTGGGAACATTTCCAAAACTCTGGCATTTTTCTGCATTACATTGCTAGACCATTCCATTCGATATAAACATAACACGTCTTTGTTTTAATAATTTCTTAATCGGTTTTTATTAACATAGTTTATGTCAATAAACACTTATTTTCCTATCTATTGTTCACCATTAACCCAATTCAAACATTTGTCCTGCGAACCGATAGTTACACATGATTTATGATATGATAAAAACAATGTAGTAACACAAACAAATATAAATAGTACGACGGTATTTTTTTTATTCCAACTTGTTTTAGGCTATGTCGTTATATCGTCAACATAATGTTGCCATAAATACATAATTTTTTTAAGGAATACCTGAGAGTAGCTTGGTTTGTTATGCTTTTACAAGTTGACTGCTGAACCGATTCTGATTACATTTGGTATGGAGATAGATTAAACCCTGAAAAAGGAAATAGAGTGTGGTCGTCTACAAAATTTTACATATTCGGAGAGCAGAAACCGTCCTAACGTCCGTGTTAATTAAGAAGATAACACTCTCTGTATTATAATCTATACTAATATTATAAAGCTGAAGAGTTTGTTTGTTGGTTTGATCGTATGTTGGTTTGTTTGCTTGAACGCGCTAATCTCAGGAACTACTGGTCCGATTTAAATATTATTTCAGTGTTAGATAGCCCATTTATCGATGAAGGCTATATATCATACTCACATTTACCGAAGCGAAGCGAGGGTGGGTCACTAGTATTTATAATATAGTTTAACATATGCACTAAAAATATCTTCAAGTGAAATAAAACTAAATCGATATACGAGTAAATAAAACACTTCACAATATTTGGATAACGCAGTCCCACTGAGTGAGTATTTGTAAACAATGTCGGCCTCACTCAGCGGTGATGACTTGTTGAGACTTTGTTTTCGCAGTGCATCAGTCTCTATTCTAATCGGTAAAACCATATGGCTTTCGACATTTTATCGACTTGACAGTAATGGCCGTCAGGTGAAAAACGATATAATAACACCCATGTGATATCCATGGACTTATTTCTTTAATAAGCCCATGGCAGTGTCTATGTATTAATGACTCGACAGTGGGGAAATACACCTTAACAGGAGTGGAAGCCATTACATTAGAATCAAAATAACATCTCAGTCCAGATGAGTTAATACAAACTTTAGACACTTTAACATGACATTTTCGACGGGCTTTTTACATAGATGTGTGTACAAAAATTCAGCCAGTTTCGATCGATAACCGTAACTGATTAAAAATAGTAATTAGTTATTTTACTTGCAAGTAAACAAATGAATGACGACAAACAAAGGCATAACAAGTCCCAGTTATAAAAATAACATGAAAAATCAGTACGTGACAATAATCCAATTATTCCGAGGTAGCAGGGCCTCATCAACGTAAGAGGATGAAACACGGGATAATTCGCGAGCGTTATGCCAACCACGTACGGATGTGGGGGTCACGATTTTTACCTATTACCGTGTTACACCAGGGCTATTTACTTGACGAAGACTGCGTAGATCTTGAAACATATGGAACTTGGCCTTGGCTCTGGGTAGTGATTCTGTAAACAACGCCGGTCGTGCGGACTGTCAAGTGATATTCAAGCGGCGAGATTAAGTAGTCCCGTCAGTGCGAACAAAACTCATTGTAGCGCGTGCATTTTCAATTAAGCAGCCTTATACGTTCGACCCATCGTGCTGCTAAATTGAAAATGCACGCGCTACAATGTGTTTTGTTCGCAATGACGGGACTACTTAATCTCGCCGCTTGGATATCACTCGACAGTCCGCACGACCGGCGTTGTTTACAGAATCACTACCCTGGACATTTCTTAATACTTAATCACTTTAAGAAAGCGAAATATTATATACAGCGATGCCACATGAACGTTGTCGGTGCGTTGCGTTCGCCGCATAGCTGTGATTTTAACAAAGATTGACGCACGTATTTCAACGCATCGTGCGCCATGGTGCAGCGTACTGGCCACGCCCGTGTGGTACCCCTCAATAGGATTTCAAAGATTCAAAGAATTTATTTGCTCAGAATACAGTTGTGTAGATGTTAAATTAATTTTTAAATTATGTCCAGTGTATTCAGCCTGCATGCAGGCGTGCAAAACATTTGTCGGAGCGATACAATTAAAATAATATTAAATTAAAGACAAAAGACAATCATTACAAAATATAAAGAATAGAATAACAGTAACCCACGTTTGCAACCCACGACTTGGCACGTTTTTGTAAACGTGCGTAAAATTATGTAGTGTAGCGCGCCGCCGGTGTGGATTGATAACTCATTTATGGAAAAAAAATGATTTTTATGCAATTTAAAAGAGGTTTCCACATTTTCAACTGAAGTATTGCACTTACAAAGCTGCATTAAAATTGCAGTAAAAAAATGCGCTTCTACTACTGTCAATATAATACATACAAACATGTTGACCTAAACAGGGAGTAGATAAGTTACTACCGCGCTCAAGTTGAAGATTTAAAAAAGACCCAATCAACAATAGATATCTCTCTCACTCTCGTGTTTTTCACATCTGTCCATCATTCATTAGTGAAACAAGTGAAAATATTGCAGTTTGTATAGCACCCCATCTATCGGTCGCTAGTAGAATGACTAGGTCGTAAAATGACCGACTCGCAAAATGAAATATTACCTAAATGGCAAGATATAATTCCTGCTGCAAATAGTCGACCTCGTCGTGTTTTAGGGAGATTGAAATATTACAACTTTGACTAAGTTTTGGCTCAATATAATAAACAAAGTTTGACCTTTCATATTCGCCGCTACCTTCATTCACAGACGGATAGATAAGTTGGAAGTTGAGGTTACAAGTTCTGAACGTTGAGTTACCAACATAACGGGCAAAGTGCTCGAAATAATAAGACAACTTTATTTCATTACCAAGAATAGTAATATTATGCTTATTCCACCACAGTTTTAAATATCACATTTAATTCAACATTTTCTCGTTTAAATTTTAAGTTTAATATTTAAAAACAAGGTGACTTATTTACATACATACATAAGCTCACCCCTTCGTTCCCAGAGTGGGGTAGGCAGAGCTACAGAACTACCTACAACTCTAAAAACTTGTTGATAATGCTGTGACCACATCTTTCGTAAATAATGAGCGACTGCACCGCTACTTAACGTTGCGTGAATGACGGTGCGTCAAACACTGGTGCTGTGTTATTTAAGTACAAGTAAGAAAAAGTCTTATTTTGCATATTCGCAGTTCATAGAATACATAAATTAAAACTTTACCAGAAGTAGGTATCCATCTGTTACATAAATATAGAAAGGAAAATATTGTGATAACCAACTAACACTAACAGGTGGGGTTTATGGAGTCGACTAAATATTAGACTGTTATTTTTCGATATTTTAGGAAAATATGTGTGCAATGAAAGCTCAAAAGTGTCACCTGACTTGGTGTTTCGTTTATTTGTTTATGAAAATAACAAAATACTTTACGACAGACATTAACATGCTTAGACACTTTACATCAAATTTTTAGACGATTAAAATACGTTGACTTCAACGTCGCTATTGCCTAACGCACTCGCAATCGCAATTGGCTTCAAAGCTGAACAATTGTTTTCATTTTGTATGCAGACAAGCCTTCAATTTTCAAAATGAAAACAATTGCGATTGCGAGTGCGTTAAGCAATAGCCCCTCAGAGGGCCCAGACAAGATGCACTACGCTAGCTAGCGTTTCTCTTCGTTTAGTTTTTAAACCAATCGCGTCAATGGTAGATGACGTGATACGAAAAGTCACGTGATGTGCCAGTGACGCGATTGGTTTAAAAACTAAACGAATAGAAACGATAGTTAGCGTAATGCATCTTGTCTGGGCCCTCTGGTCTGGAAGCAACTGTTCATAATAAGAACGACCCAATTAGCTAGTTAACCTGACGACCATTAAACCAACATATTTCAGTCTCTAGTTTTAATCAGTTCCTGGTCAAGATAATAATAACACTGGAGGATTCGCTTAGCTTCTGACTATCTATTCTCACTATCGAACAAGTTTTACCTACTGTGGCTCAGCGATTCCTCTGTGCAAAGACATTAACTATACTGACTTACTCGAGAAAATAGTACGGGTTGTGCTCGTCGTACTTTTTTTAGCCATAATTAAGCAGTAGCCGTTGTTGTGAGTACTAGTACTGTCTATTAGTAAAAGTGGTTTGCGCACTATATTCTTTATTTCGAACTTTCATTACCAAGCGAAATTCTCGTAGCTTATTTATTCGCATCGTATGTAAATTACCCTACTTGCTAGCGAGTCGAATGCTGTCCCTCGCACTCTATAAGAATATAGCGAGGTCTGCGAGGGACAGAGCATTCAGCTCGCTAGCGAGTACGGTAATTATAACTCATGGTAAAGGTAAAGGTGAACTACTTTTCTATTTATACTATGACTAAAACCGACTAAGGAGATATTTTTAGGCTTCTTATATAGTAAAAAGGTTGGGAAGGTTGTAAACTACTTGGACAGCTGTCTAAACTGGACATTCTAAGGAGGAGGTGGAACACTTACCCCGTTTAGCTTCGCCAGGCGTGAGCAAGTGAAAAGAAGTAGTGTTATTTACAAAAAAATAGCGCCAGTCAGCCAGAGAGTTAAAACTAGGGTTGCGGCCACAGGCGTAAGCGAGAGCGAGGGCGATTCACAGCGATAGCATTGAATACACAAATAATACGTAATGACTGTTCAAGCAGATTTGCAAAAAAAAAATATGTAGGTATGTGGATGGACGATAAATGGTATTAAATATAGTATAGTTGCATCTGATTTAAATGTACTTTAACTAAATTAAAAAAAAAACATTAATCTTAACTTTGTCTACTGTAACAAATTCACTATCGAATATTTATAATGTTTTTTTTTATTCTGTAACTATTGCATGTGAAGTTTTAATTAAGAGAATCTTTACATTATACATGTTTAAATAGCATATAAGTGTCAACGATAATAAACCACTTAATAGGACAATTTACAGAGGCCCTTGCCAAGATGATGACACAGAAGAGCTAATGACATTTATTTCATAATTGTTCTGGTCTACACACACACACACACACATACACACATACATACACATTTAATACAATTTTGTTTTGTTTTTATATAATTAAGAAATGTGTTACTTGTTTTCATAAGAGTTTAAGTTCTCTTAAATTTTATTTTAGGTTCTACATATAATGTTGTTACGCTAATCATGGGAGCGCGGGGTCTCCTGACACAGGTATTTGTTATACTTAAAAGGAGACCTCAACCTTGTCTGTAGCTATGTAAGGGCCTGTTGTTTGATCAGTAGTTAAACTAACTAATTGTTAAAATTTGAAAAAGGAATCGAAAATTTGAAGGAATCTCAAGAAAATGTGTCAAATTTTTCAGTTCCTTTTTCGAATTTTAACAATTAGTTAGTTTAACTACTGATCAAACAACAGGCCCTAAGTAAAAAAAATAATAAATATTTTTTTTTACTACTAACTACGCTGCCAGCTATTTGGACACTCCGTCTATCGACCAAGCGTTTGGGAAGGTTGGCCAAGTGTTGAGGCCCTTGCCAAGATACATTACGCTAACTAACTAGCATTTCTATTCGTTTCGTTCTTAAACCAATTGCGTCAGTGGTAGATGACGTGATACGAAGTCACGTGATCTACCAGTGATTCGATTCGTTACAAAACGGAACGAATAAAAACGCTAGTTAGTTAGCGTAATGCATTTTGGCAAGGGCCTCAACACTTGGCCAACCTTCCCAAACGCTTGGTCGATAGACGGGGTGTCCAAAGAGCTGGCACCTTTCTCGCTCTTCGTAATGGCATTAATATTCAGCGAGGACATGATGTCAGTACCTTTGGCACTGCAACGGGGAATTAATATTTTATTTTATTGTATAGTAACTTATTATTATTACTAAACAATTAATTTAATTGTTATATTTATTGGTTTACTGTCGTATTTTAGTGTTTTCTAAATTACTAAAAAATATTAGTTTATTTATTATTTACATGTTTCGACAGATGCATTGACTAACAGTCAGTTCAACATTTTGTCATTTATTATGTGTTTAATGTTGAACGCGAATGTTACTAAACTGACAATTTATCTTGCGGTCTCTTAACAATAATCGTATCACGGGATTTGGTTACAATTTAATTACGGCCACCGCTTTGTGTAATAAACGCCCCTTGAACCGGCTATTTACTTTAAGCGACATCGACACAATATATCCTACTCACTAGCACGTCTTAAGCGACCTCTTAGAAATCTCAAGTAACCGAGTTAAGCTGCGCCCACACCCGAGCTTAGCGGTGCGTATTACGGTGTCGTTGCGTAAACAAAAGACGGGGCCATAGTAACAACATGGCGCCGTTTTGGACGCACCGTTAAGCAGCGGTGTGGCCGCACCATTACGTCACAAAGCAAAGACTTGAAGCATTTTTTACCAGACTGCTTCAGAAAGAGTATAAGGTTTTTCGTTTTTATGTATGTATAAGTATCTATTTCTTGGCTTGATTTTAATATAAGGAGTCTTTAGATTTGTCTTGTTTATGAGAGTGACATAGGTTGTAATATTTTAATCAAAGTAATGATACCTCTCTCATACAAATAAACATAAAAAAATGATATACAGACATCATAAAATGCGATTGGAATTTAAAAGCTTTTTTTGTATTTAAGTATTAGACTTCATCTGACATCATCAGTGAAAATTCCAACTGTCTTCTGTTCAAACAGTCAGACGAACAGGGTACGGAACCCTAAAACCGGGCAAAAGCATGTCTGACTAGCTCAGTGTGGGGTTCCGAAGTTTTTTCAAGACTTTGTCTTCGTGACTAATATGTATATGCATGCCAAATAATAGCTCTCTAGAACTATGTATGAGTCTCTGAGCTTAGCTGCGGACGGAGGGACGGACGGACATTACGGACAAGGCGAAACTATAAAGTTACTAGTTTCACTACGGAACCCTGAAAATTGTTTTTTTTTTTGCTCCAAGATGGTTAAGTAATCACGTAATCAGTTAGTGATTTAGGGCTGTATTAATAAACTCATCTTGGCCGAGAGGCCCGTCACAAGATACGTCAAAGTAAACGTCAAACTATAGAACACTGCAATTTTTGACGCATCTCGAGACGAGCATTAGAGTTGAGATTAGTTTATTAATACGACCCTAACTGCCACACTCAGAGACGTCAATTAAATTTAATGATTGTTTAGTGACGTGTTGTCTTATTCTATTGCTATAGCAAAGAACGTGACAGCAGCAACTTTAATCATACATTCAATTTAATTGACGTCTCTTTCTGAGTGCGGTAGTAAGAGACTTATCTATAAACCGACGATTAAACAACTTTTATAGAATTCTATCTGGACAACAAAGTCTCAGGTAAAGATTCAAAGGATTTATCCAACAAAAATCTATCGTTTGTAATTTACTTCTTTCAGTGTTTTTTTTGTAAGCAGTTATGGTTTTCATCGTCAAAGCATAATAACGGTTAAAATCGATGGACCGTCCTTTCACCTTGACTTTTTTAGACTGTTGGGACCAGTGATGTGGGAAATCTATAAACAGACCGTAGCGTAGTTACGGTGGCGAGAGGGCTGGGGGCTTTAGGATGAAGAACTTATTTGAGCGTATTGTCCATTTGAATTTGATGAAGCTTGGTTAGTTCTCTGTCCATAGTCTAGGAGGCAGCACAAGAAAAACGTGTTCAATTGAATTGCAGCATTTAACTCGACTATGACTTTGAAAGGTCATTTGGTAGCCGGGAGTCGTTACGTTTTTGGAGTGCAAATATAAATTTGATTTTAGACTTACTTGGTTAAAACAGCATTTTTGGTTGACTTTGTTTTTATTTAATAAGATTTTGTTAGAAATATTAATTTTAAAGTATCTTTCGTGTCTTCAACTGAATTCTTTTGAATTCAAGTCGATTTTTCACCCAGTAAGTTGACACCCTTCATATACCTCATGGACGCCGTATATAGGTACAGGAAGAAGGTGTTTTTCTTCAGTGTCAATTTATTTTATTGCTTTTGCAGAAATTTGACTAATCAGTGCCCGTATACAAGATGCGTGGCGAGATCGTTATCGTTATCCAAAATGTATAAGATTGACGTCAGCTGCCAGATGGTCGCGAAAAGCGCTTATCTCAGTTCCATACACGTTGATAGTTTTCGGAAATCGTTTTCGATAGCGTTAAACATCCTCTAGGGCCTCAGGACAAAAATAGAAACCGAAGTGACAAATTACTTTACGGGTATAAAGATCTTTGACGTCTAATCTTCAGCCATCCAATTCTGTTGTGTAATAATTCTAGAATGATGAAAAGAACAAACAAGTAAAGTAATAAGTTAGGTAAACTAATTCTGTACACAAACGCGGGTCTGCAAAGTAAATAATAATAGTTTTCGCAAGACAATCTTTTTATACAAAGTGACAGCTGTCAGTGGCCAATGAAAGTCTACTCCCAGAGCAAACATCAATTTAGTGAATTCAATAAAAAAAGGCGCGTAACAGTAATGGGCACTTATCACCTTTAAGAAGTGGGGTTGGACGGTAATGGTCGTCACAGACTTCGGGGTCTTTTTTCATAATGACAACCTGAAATAGACGCAATTAAGGTTAAGTAGCAAACTTACTTTACTATGTTTACGTCTATCCATGTGCTTACATAGCGAATAAACATGATTTGATAGAGCAAGATAGTTGACACGCGTAGTGACTATTAATGTATCTTATCTTATTATTGCATAAACAATTACAAGACATATTTGCATCGATATTGTAAATATACGAAAAGCCGATTGTCGAAGCTTGATTGTCAAAACATAACTAACATTGGTACTAAGAAAAAACCACCGAAACAACGTCAAATATTTATATAATTCACATTTAGTACCGGTCTTTTACAAATAAACAGATAAACATTAAAATACTTTGCGGTGTGCAAGAAAAACCCTTTTTATTCAAATTAGTTTTATTTGTCACCAAGCTACGTTTTAAAATTGGTCGTCATTAGAAAAGTCAATTATTTTTTGATAGACATTTAAACTTGAATCCTAACATACATTTGAATCCATAAATAAATAACGACTTTTAGTTTGTTCTCAAAAATTCTAACTACGTAAGAATAAACCATACCTAATTACAGTTGAACTAAATTCATATACATTTAAATAAGCTATCTCA
Organism: Acleris laterana; assembly: GCA_963966035.1. Lineage (NCBI taxonomy): Eukaryota > Metazoa > Arthropoda > Insecta > Lepidoptera > Tortricidae > Acleris > Acleris laterana. The sequence continues at coordinate 5,382,013 of OZ014458.1, read as the reverse complement.
GAAAAACTAAAGCGCCACTCTCACCATAATTTTTTCTTCCTCCTCCCCTACCCTAATCTCTAAGCGATCATGAATCGCTCCCGCTTACGCCTTCGCTCTATAATAGCCATAACCTTAGACAATGACAGCAGAAGCGTCTATACTAATTCATTAACAAAGTGAAGTCATCATTTCTTTACACTACAATTAAGTAAATGTTAAAAAAATCTTAAAATGTACAAGTTCTACACAATCTTGCACTTGCACTACGTATTTCTAAATATCTCACTGCCATCTATTTTACCATTTTGACAATGACACGTGACCGGTGACAATTCGGTATACATTGCAAAGGTAACTAGTTTTCGCATCAGTGGGATTCATATCAGCTGCGCCATGTACACTAAAGTGTCACCTGTCACCTGTCATAGTCAGGATGGTGCAATAGGTGGCTGGTGAACATGCAACATTCCATAGATTAAACAGGGGCAGTATTTTTACCTGTGAAAACTACCAAGATCCAGTCAGTGAAAGGATAACCAAATTTTTCCTTTGTCCAATAAATCATGAGTTAGAAATGAATTTGGATCCATTAACTTCTCAACCTATGGGGTAAGTTTAACGCACGCACGCACGCACGAGCGCATTGATGCACGCACGGACGCACGCACGGATGCACGCACACACAGTACGCACACTCTTCTTTTTGCTTTGTACGTTAAATCCTCGGAAAAATGGGACGAGTTATTTTTTTTCTAAAATATCTCTTAGTACACAGCGGTATGTAACACTACTTAAAGACACAGATTTATAATTAAAATCATATTAAAATATAGTAATCAATCAGGCATATAAAAATAAGTGCATTCGAACTGATAGATAAATACCCTCAAAATCCTCATCATAATATATAATACAAATTTCTAAATTAGTATATTCTATTAGGTAAAGAAAATTAATGATAACTAACTTTTGGACGGTGGTAAAATTCCAAAGATAAAAATATTGCATAAATAAACATTAAATATAATCATGGCATAGCACACTAAACTTTGTCAAAACAACATGATCACGTAAATTACATTAAAATATTTTTTTAAAGATTTCTACATATATACAAAAGCAGTGTGCAAAATTATACAGTACCTACTGAGGACCCCTCGTAAACCCTTTATTGCACAAACAGAAAATTAAAAACTAAAAAAAGAAACAGATATAAGTACAAAAGTTATGTACAAGGGCGAACTTTAAGGGATCTCTCCTGTTAACTTTATTAATATTTATGAATATTGTATGAAAATTATTTCCGTATTTTTTTTCATACTTTTTCCCCATTCTTCCTTTTCTTTTAAGAGCAAGAATACAACACTAATCCTACTAATATTATAAATACGAAAGTTTGTTCACGCTGCAAGGGCTGAACGGATTTTGATGAAAATTGAAGTTCCTTTTTCAAACTTCTGTACGTAAATTGTTACTAAGGAACCGACTCAATCATCATGAACTGACTGAAGTGCGGCCGATCGACCAATGTTAGTTTAGTTGTACGGGCACGGACTTTAATTGATGTACCACTATAGAACCTTGTCGCATAAAACCAACGATTAATGCCTATTTAATTTCTATCCCGCCACGTGACCCTATCGTTATGACAAATATCTATGGTGGATGAATATTTAATGTCCTAGAGTTCTATACTTATTCTGTGGTTTAGTGATAGAGAATCCGATCATTTGTTTTGACGACGCGCTAGCCTAGATGATAGTGACCCTGCTTACAAAGCAAGCGGCCGTGGGTTCAAATCCCAGTAAGGGCAGATATTTGTATGATGAGCGCGAATATTCGTACCTGAGTCATGCATGTGTTCTGTGTATTTAAGTATTTATTTCTCTGTATAAGTATTTATATCGTCTGGTATCCGTAGTACAAGCCTAGAGCTTAGTTTGGCTTAGTTTTATTTATTATTATTATTTACAATGTCGCTTAGTCCCATGTAACGATCATTGGGAGTTCATTGCGTTTCCCGCCATCTCTCCCGAGGGCCGCAAACCGCTCTTACCGCACCGACATGGTATTGGGGTAAATATTTATCGAGTACTTTGAAAATGAGTACCTTTAATATCTAAAAAGCCTTTTAAAGATTGTGTTTTATCTCTATATTGTAGACACAATTTACGAAAATACGGATTTGTTTAAGAACAACTAAAAGAATAAGTTTAGAAACTTTTAAATTACTCCTTTTCTTTTACGGTATTAAAACTTTCCTGGAGACTTATGGTTAATAATGATGTATGAATATTAAAATCAGACCATCAAACGTATGGACCCCACACGTTGAACACCTCAAATATGTTTTAATCTTCGAAAAAACTTGGTAACTCGGGGGAAAATGCACTTTTTTCATACAAAACCTAGGGACAACATCGCCCCCTGCGTTACCAACTATATTTTCAAAACTGCATTATTTTCAATTAAATAAGTTCAAATGTAAGCCTACTTGTCTGATTTAATAAACGTGTAAGCCATGTCGTTAGCAACATGTCGAAAAATAGGGAGGACCTTAAAAGTTGATTCACCCTTCTCTCAAAAATTTCATTGTTGGTACAACGTTTTACCGTCAAAACTACTCTTTTTGGTAAATCTTTCTCTGTTTATCGAGACCAAACTATTGAGTTCTAACATGGTGGATCTGAGTTATGCATACCGGAGACCCTGACGACGCCACCTTCCAACTCCATCATCAGATCACCTCTTAGATACCTACCATAATATTGCATTGTCATGGAGTTTACATATATAGTTCAACAGCCCATTCCGTTAACGAAAAGTGTGTCAAAGGGCATTGGGAAAATTTGTTTGAAGAATATTGTCATTCTTTTTTTCAGCGGCCACGGATGATGTTACATACCTAGTTATTTAGAGGACCTTGAAATACACATAGATATATATAATTTATGGCGTTTAATAACATCGGAGCCGAGATATTTAAGATTTAAGTGTTCAGTTTTTGGTACTAAAAGTACGCCCAAGTAATGTAATGGGTATGCCACATTTTTGACCGACTGTACGTTGGTTTCGGGTGCTTTTGAAGTGGCCCTTATTTAGCACAATCAAGGACTTTAATTATTCAGCCACTATGGAACCCTGTCATAATGACAGCGTCAAACCATATGAAAGAAATTACGCTAAAATTAATGATCAACGTTATGCGACAGGGTCCCATAGTGGCTTAACAATTAAATTCCTTGACTGTAAATCACGAATCTGATCACTGTATGTAATAAGATGTGACAAAAATCCCTTGTGTATTAAAACAATTAAAGGGGCTTTTCCACAGATATCTTCAAGTTTATTGCGCCCACTAAATTACCTTAATACCCCCAACACTTAAATAAATACTTATCTGGCGCAGTCCCTAGAGCGGAATTCGGTGAAACGACCAGCAACTATCAATCTTAATACTAGCTTTCGGGGTCGGTTCGTTGGCCTGGACATGCTAATCTCTTTAGGGTTCCGCAGAATAACAAGATACCTATTTTTTTGTTGACTAAGGCCCGTGTTAATAAACTCATCTTGGCTGAGATGCGCGTCACAAGATACGTCAAAGTAAACGTCAAACCATAGAACACTGTAATTTTTGACACATCTGAAGACGAGCATTAGAGTTGAGATTAGTTTATTAATTAATACGGGCCTAAATGTAGTATCGTCAATTGCTCTTTAAACGATACTGTAGGCTTTATGGTGTGGAGGCACGTTACACAATCAAAAAGAAAATTTTCAAATTTATTATTTCCTATACAGTTCCCCATGTTTTAAAACTATGATTACGTACGTAAAATGGTTTAAGCAATTTATACGTATTAAGCGATTTAAGCTATTTGTCAAAAAATATATTCTTACAAATCATTTAGGTAACTATTTTTTTTGTAGCGCGGTTTAAAAAACGAGTACCACTTTAGTTTTAGTGATTACTTATATACATTAAAAAAAACTACGGAACTTAAAACTAAGAATTAAAAATAGTAAGATATAATTTATTATTTTTTGGTTTGTTGTTCTATGCTTTATATATTAGTGTCATCATTACATTTGTTTTTGTATGTAGATGTGCAGAGCTGTATTTGTGTGCAAATTTCCCCCCGCAAGAAATGACACAAGTATTTGACTATTATATTCATAGCTAAGGCGATTCCCTTCCGGTAGGATTTCAACTGCTATCTATTGTACACTCATTCACGCACGTATGCAAACGTCAAGTAGAAACCATTTAACTAACAAAAAACTGAATATACTACAGAACCCTTCTGACGCTTATTTACAAACTTCATTGGTCTATAAAGTAAATATAACATGATAAATGACGCGACCGGAGCAAAAAGGCCCTTCCGGCGAGATAAAAAGCCGTTGTTACTTCCCGGGGCAGTAATGACATCATTTTAGGCTCAGACTGACTCAGAATGGTTTAACTTTAGGGAAATGTTAATCGAAGTTTAGAGAGTGTATAAAAAACTGCGTTAAGACGGTTTGATTAAAGATCGGAATGTTAACTTTTTCACGTGTTTATGATACACCCTGAAATTCAGTAAAAGCTGCTGCGTGTTAAAAGCATGAAAATCAAAACGATTGATCTGTAGGCCATATGGTGCTACGGTTCAAATTGATTGAAGAGTGTTGGTAAACGGAAAAGAAAATACTAATATTCGTATGACCTTTGTTTTCTATGCGATAATGTCCATTTTGACTACCCTACATTTTAATACAGATTTTCAAAGAGTTTTTGTTATTTCTCCAAAACTGTAAATAATGAATTATTTTAAAATAAAAGTACTTAATTATCTTTATGTCAGGATTTTTCAGATTTTTTTGATAAATAAACTTCGGAAAAAAGGGGGGGGCGGTAATTTTTTATACACTTTTGGCAATAAATTAAAAAGTACATCACAGAAAATTTAAAAACAAAGTTAAAAAAAAAGATAGACAACGAAGTCTCACCATAAGGGTTCCTTTTTACCATTTTGGTACGGAACCCTAAAAAAGTAAATGTAAATTGAATAAAGAACGCTCTTTTATTTGAAGTGGCGTCGATTATTTCTGTTAAAAGACGGATACATAACGTACAGTCAACCAATTTGATTCATAGGCCACAATGGAACTATGACAAAGTGACGTTTTAGTTCAATTCTTAAGAAGTCTCTTACGATTCGAATCATAACGTCATTATGACATAGTTCCATAGTGACCTAGGATTCAAATTGGTTGACCGTACATTCGCCTATTCCAATGTTTGTTAATCTCCAGTCCTATTCCACCATCCAAGCACAGGCGAATGCCGAAACGACTTTTTAATTATTTTTAAACTACCAAGTCTAAAAGGCCCTGTTGTTTGATCAGTAGTTAAACTAACTAATTGTTAAAATTTGAAAAAGGAATCAAAAATTTGAAGGAATCTCAAGGAAATGTGTCAAATTTTCAGTTCCTTTTTCGAATTTTAACAATTAGTTAGTTTAACTACTGATCAAACAACAGGGCCTAAACCAGACGCAGTTTTACTACGGACCATGACAATAGTGTTTACATACATACACTAACTCAGCTCTATCCCTTTCACTAAGAGAAAAGCATATTCTAACGGCTCATAAACGATTTCCGTAAAAGTAACATTGTCAACGACAAATACAGGCCCTGTCACACGAGCCTTAAAGGCCGTCAGTCACGCGTCCACTCGAGCGCGCTGCAATCGCTTTGTGATATGAAATGGGTCCCGATAAGCTGACAACGTTTCACAGACGGTTGATACGTGGATCAACTGCAAAAGGTTTAACAGTTTTGTATTGACGTAAAAATTTAAGTATTTTCTATTCTTCGTATCAGGTATTGATTTATACTTTTACCCCCTTACTTATAAACGTGGAATAAACTTGGAATAGTTTATGCCATGCTTTGTCACTTTCTGACAGCTGCAAATGTCACAATTACAGATAGGGACAAAGCGTGCAGTAAAGGGGGTAAGTAGTTAAATCTAGCCTTCAGGTAAGCTGATTTGTTTTGGATTCTTGGAAAGTCTCATTGAGATTCAGAGCCCTTTTTTTTAAACTGTTTAAATCTAACTTTAATGACGTAATTTACACTTTGATTTTTCTAGGATATTTATTTTAGGTTTACTATAAAAAAGGTGTTGGATTGTTTCGAAGATGAACAAAGCTCCACTTAGTACGATTCGGCGTCATCAAAACGTGTGGCGAGATCCTAATATTATGATGTCACTAATAGTCATAGTTTTGACGAAATATTCCACTACTACAAGTTCGATCTTCTATATCATTCTATACCAAAGTCAAGAGCATCGGTGGCTTGTGGCTTAGGGGGTCGAGTTGTGATCGTAAGGTACAGTCAACAGCATAAATAAGTGATCATTTATGTACCTTGTCACTTTAACGTCGTATTTGAAATGTTATACAAAATTGTGAAACGATTGAAAGCGACAAGGTACAGAAATGATCACTTATTTATGCTGTTGACTGTACCGAGTTCAAACCCCCGCGGTCACCATGCACCAATGATATTTTTTAACTAAAGTATCCGATGCTCTTGGTGAAGGAAAAACCTCATGAGGAAACGTACACATTCGAACAGCTGTGTGCGTAAGAGGGTAATTGCACAAAAGATCCTAAAGGGTCGAAGTGTATCCGAAAACGCCCACCAGAAAGATAAGATAAAATACAAAAGTCAGATTGAGCTCTTAAACGCTAAAACATATTACATACATACACAAATTAAATCACGCCTGTTTCCCAGAGGGGTAGGCAGAGACCACTTCTTTCCACTTGCTACGATCTTGACAAATTTCTTTAGCTTCTTCCACATTCATACATCGAGTCATGCCCGCACGTCGGTTTCGGGTACTTAAGATTCGGCTCTTTTCCAGTATTACATAAACATATTTTTTTGTTAAAATCAAACCGCAGAGAGCAAAAATTTAATGTAAATCTAATATTCAACGCGGGCATTTTTAATCGTGACCAGATTCCTTAACTCCAGCAAGGAAGTTCAAAGTTCAAACTGTCCGGTAACCGAATTATCTTTAATAAATTAAATAAAGCCAGGACTAATTCCTGTTCGTTTGACGAGGGTGTGCTGGGACTAATTTGGAAATACTTTTGACAACGCCCACACTAGATTAGTTTGTTATTCTATGCCAATATATTGAACTATTGAGCCCATTTTGCATGGAGAATAAGGTGCCTGGCATTGAATGGTTAATCATTGTTATATTAGTCTCTTGTTATCTATATAGAGGACGATATTGTGACAGTGGAATGGGCATTTATAGGGGTTTGGGTAAAAGTGTTGTCATTTGTAAAAGTCATACATTTTCAAGGTGAGCGGCCATTAGTAAAAGTGGTAAATTATGATAGAATAATTCAAAACAAACATGCTCTGTTATGTAATGTGCATCCTTAAGTGCATCGGAGCCGAGATATTTAATATTCTTACTTAGGCGTACTTTTAGTACCAAAAACTGAACACTTAAATCCTAAATATCTCAGTTTATTCAGTTTATTCAGTTTCTCGGCTCGGCTATGTGTATTTCGAGGTCCTCTAAATAACTATGTAAAATCATCCGTGGCCGCTGAAAAAAAAATGCAATATTCTTCAAACAACATACATTACATGCCTTTACTGTATACATACGAGTACCATAACATTTTCTTTTTACTGAACTAAAATTGAATCCATGACTTTTTTATTTTTGCCAAGAAAAGAGTTATCTAATCAAATTCAACACAAACCAAATAATAATAAATGCGTTATTTATATTACAGCCATGTAGCACTATTTATTTACTCTCTAAACACATTTCAAAATACTCAAGAACTCCCAAGTAAAACAAAACAATCTAAACTTCCATGGTTTTCCTCTTTCAATTCACATATAAATTGTTTCTAAAGCCAGTGCATTTCCAATACGAGGCTTACATTGCGGTGCACGTACCAAATGCATTTGTGAAACGACCAGTGCAGAGGCTCTGGTGTGCACATATTGATCGATACAGGTTTGCTTAGAGATTTGATAGCATTTACCCGATTCGTTGGTAATAGGATTTGTTGCTCTACTACTGGGGCGGGTTAGGGCCAGTCGTAACAGCATTCTACAAGTGATTGCGGGTAGATTTGACTGCCCAATACTTAAATATTGGGTAGGTCAAATATAGAGTACAGCTCAATTTGCAGTTAAATAATTACCTTAATTTAGTTTATTATTAATTTATATTTTGTAAAATTTTTACCTTTTAGATATAAGATATAATTTAACAAATCTATGGATTACTTTTACTTTACTTAATAGACGTAACGTTATTGTCCATTTAATTTTTATTCTTATATGTAACAAGCTAAAACTTATTTTAAGTTGTGCCCCTACTCACCTTTAATCCCTACTCACCCCATTTTACTTTACATACCTTCACACACATTACCCCAGAGTAGGGTGGCAGAGCTACAGAATGACCTACAACTTTACAAACTTGTTGATAATTCTGTAACCACATTTTGCACAAATAGGCTGAGATGTTTACCAGGAAATAAGTAACAGGTTGCCACTCCATCGCATAACAATACTACAAGCCTATATTCCATTATGACATCCACGGGAAGACAAGAAAAACAGGAAGCATTTTGAATATGTAATAGATATTTTAAACTAGAACATATTCAAAAATCGTGGAAATCGTACTTGATTTAGGGAGTGAGGAACGTTATCGCTCGGAGCTAAAATTGTGTGTGTGTGTTTGTGCTGCTGTGTGTGTGTGTGTTTAAGCGTCGCCTCACAATCCTCTATAGTTTAAAAAAAAGAAGTATACCTACCTAAAATGTACGTTTCCCTATACATAATGTACATTTCATTTCATTTTCATATTTCATTTTTTAACACCGTTTTAAAATATTTAAGGTATTAAAATAAATATTTAAGGTTTTAAAATATAAAAGGCCTTTATTCCCTTAGCCGCCTCTTACGACATCCACGGGAAGATATGGAGTGGCACTATTCTAACCCGGCAACCACACGGGTCTACACTAATAATACTTTCGAATTTATAATGTTAGTGTGATAATTTACGGTAACTGTTTAATGAATTATAATGAGTAGAAAATCATTCGGCTCGCTTCAACCCCCAACTTATGTTAAAGTCAATGTTGATTTTAATTCTACGTTATAACTATTCCGGTGTACATTTTGGTAATAGCGGTATTTGCGTTGGATAATTACGACCGAGAATATTCTAGAAATGCCAAATAATATGTGAGTTTATTTATTACTCTCAGGAACGCACATGAAACTGAAATTGGTAATGCAATTTTACCAAAAGCAAAATGTTACATTTTAAACAGGGGTTAATATTGGTCATGCATGAGTGGGAAAAAATCACACACCGTAAAAAAAACAAGCAAGCTTTCTTTGCATTTTTTTTTCTATATGCTTATCGAGACTGATGTACAATCAGACCATTCGAACCTTGACCCACCATAGAACTGTGTCACAGAGACGTTATGATTCAAGTCATAAGAAGTGTCAAACAAATTGTTTTATAATGTCACTGTGACACCGTTCTATGGTGGGTCAGGGTTCCATTGGGCTGATAGTACATAACAAGTCTAACTTCAGAATGCTACATTTTCTAAATTGGGATTTCATTCCAATGACGGAAATAGATTCATTAGGTACTAACTAACAAGATAAAAACGAAACTAAAAGACGATTAAGAAACATACATGTGATGTAAAGTAATTTCTAATTAACCACAGCCTAGCTGACACCAAATCAACAAAGAAAAGGTGATGCTGCAGCCTCTTATTACAATGGAAGGAAGAAAATTTCAGCTGCAACATTTTCCTTTTCCATCTACGAATCCGGTTAGATAAACAACTATAGCAATTTGTGGCCAGCAATAATAGGCGATTTGCGTCAATCATACAAAGTAAGATAAGGCTGCCGTCGAGAAGAAAAAAACAGTCTATCAGTACAAAGTCCATAATGAAGGGTACACAGAAAGAGCATGTTTAGTTACCTTACTTTTTGAGATATCGAGATACCTATTTTAACTAGTACTAGCGGCCTAATATCTGCGTTTATCGCGTGTCAAAATGTGGTTAAAACATCCGTCACTTTCTGACGCGTAGGTATATAACGCTTATGAGAGTGACGGTTTTATCCACAACTTGTCACGTGATAAACGCAACCACACTAGGCCCACTTTAAAAAATATAATTTAAAAAAATCTTTCTGTTTACGCTACATAATGCGCTTCCTTTTTTGTTTTGATTGTTAGAAGTTAGCTACCACACATAACTGTGAATAATTGATCGTATAGCAGCCTTGAAACAAAAAATCACACCATGCCAGCAACCATGCCTATCTACAAGCAGAGCAATAGTGTTGTCAGTCTAGTTACCCTTCTGGGATCCATTCTTACCCAGGCTGGCATCGTAGGTGTTCATGTACTCTGACGTCATGAACTGGGAGACCAGGGCCGTCTTGCCCACTCCAGCGTCGCCCAGCAACACCACTCTGTGTTTGGGTATCTGAGGACACAAGTCTCGTTAATTCCTGTTCTACAGAATAGTATTTTAGAGGTCTTGGCACCGAGTCCAATAAAGATCTGAAAATAATACGGGTTTGTCTACACACTTTATTTAGTCCCAAACCAAACTAAACTCTGGTATTCTACTATTAGCATCAGTGGGGTTATTATGACCTATCTGTGCCATTTATTTTAAGCTGTAAGAAAAGGACAGCGTTATGTAACTGCTATAGTTCCGTCCTTTACACTCACCGTAAAATGAACTGCATAACTATGTCATAATAACCCCCCAGGTCAATCAGTGTAAGATTGTTCCAAGATATACAGTGTGTTACCGGCATGCGGGCATGTATTAAAACTGCCGATAATATGTTGCTTTAGCAATTGTTTGCAAGTATTATCAATTGAAAAATTATTAAAATAACTTCACAATAAATTTTCTTAGATACTGTTCATTTTTTATGTAGTGCATGTGCTGCGTGTTTATCGTTATCAGTATCGCTGTTGCTTGGTACAAGGCATGTCGTGGTACGGAGGCAGATCATAATAATCAAAGTAGCCGTCATGACACTTTGACTGTATTTGACTGTGTCTGTCTGACACTTGTCAAATTGCTGTGCTTTACATTGCTGGCAATTAACATTTTGTTAGAAAGTTAACAAAGCCTGAAAAGTTGTTTATTAATTAAATTGATGTCATAGTTACGTTACATATATATACGTTATTTTAACCTACTTTAAAAAAAGCTAGGGTGCTGGTTTTGTCAAAGGACAGAACATTTAGGACTGTACTGTACTATTTTTCACATCATCTATCTTACCTTTCCTAAAAAAACAATCGGTTATAAACCAATTAGTTCAATCAATATGGCCAGCAAAACCTTACAAGGACCTTATAAGCCCTTTTTAAAGCCCTAAGTGACAGGATAAAAATGTCGACGGACCATTGTCGCACCTTTCCAAAAGGCCCAATGTGACAGCTGTCAAGTACAAAATACGTGTTTCCAGGCTTGTTTGAGGTTAGGACCCACTATAAGATAGTTTTATGGGTAAGATGCTCACCGGATCCAGTTCATCATCATCAGGAGTGTCCAGGCTGGCAGAGTCCACGGGTCGGTATCCAGAGCAGCAGGAACCGTCGAAGGGAGACCGATCAGACGCCCTGATGGACAAAGAACAGCCTTCAATATCATCATCAGATCAGCTGAGAGACGTCCACTGCTGGACACAGGCCTCCGAGGATGACCACAGTAATAAAACCCTTGCTATTCTTAAAAAGTAAACCAATTAAAAAAACAGACGTACAAATTTAGCTTTTCATATTAACCACAGCATTTTACTCAGACGTGGAAATCGGGCTTGATTTAAGAGGTAACTCGCGTGGAGCTAAAGCTGCATAAAAAAACACAGATACGCAATTAAAGCATCCAATCACGGTGTATGTGAATTTAGAATTATCGCCATTTTCAGTATTTGTTTGTAGACAATATTTAGGGCGTGGACATAACCTCAAAATGACAACTGTGCAAAAATTTAATTAAAACCAATTTAATTTCGTGAAACACGATTAATGATTACGAATATGCATCTATTTCATTATATTAAGGTTGAATCCATTTCATTTTACATGGTCCAATTAGTTTTAGAATAGTTTTCAAGTTCAAGTTGGCTAAATATGCAAGTATTTAAAGCGTCACTTTAGAAAAAAATATAAAAGGAAATAAAAAATCGCGGAGCAAATTTGTATACTTAGAACGTCGTTTTTTTCCTCACGTTCAAAGTGAAAAATAGAGTGTTTAACGCGAGACTTAACAACTATAATGACACTCGTACTATAGCCATCCAAGCGGAGCGAGGGTGGCTATAGTACGAGGGTCATTATGGCTTGTTTTAGTCCCTTGTTGAACAATCTACTTTTATTCATTTTTAAATAGTAATAATAATTACACATATGTAGGTAATCCTGCTAGCTCTAGCTCTAAATCTGCTTACCCCACTCTGGGATTTAAATCGTGAAGGTATGTATCTATGTATGTATTAATAGGATGGATACATCTAACACAATGCAAATAGCTACTATGGTTTCACGGTTAGTTTTAGAGGCTTAAATGCAAATATACTGCACAAAGGTAGCAGCAAATCGGATGGAAGATAAAATCAGAATCCAATAACCGGCAAGAGCAAGTTGAAGTCCAATTAGCGTTCAGTGGAATAGCAATGAAGCCAATAGCGATACCTTTAAAACTAAGTTGAAACTGACTAGCATAGAGGCATTCCATCTTAGTCCTCAGGGTTGGCAACGCATTTGCAGTCTTAGGATTGCTCTGCAGTCTTGTGAATGCGAATGTCTATGGGTCATAGTTTCCGCTTACCATCAGGTGGCCTGTGTGCTCGTTTGCCATCTCTATGCCATAAAAAAAAAAAAAAAAAAAAAAAAACTACAGTTGAAGAATTAATCTTTTTTTGTATTGGAGTTTACAGTTGATAGTGGGAATGGTTGAACTCATAATGATAAGGTTTATTTCGATATTGTAATAAGGAACTAGGAAAATATAAATAATATAGTATTTTCCTCGCAGATCGCTTTAGATCGCATAATTAAAAGTATAAGAGCAATACCTAACAAGAGATCATTAACAAGTAGCTGTTTCAGGTGTTACGGAGGAATTACCCCTTTTTTTTATACCTAAATACCTTATAGGTATTTATTAAAAATTATAGTTTTTAGACGGTCTACATAACAAATTAAAATTAGAAGTCTCACAGATAGATTTTAGGTGTACCAACATGACAGGGCTTCTATTAGTGTTACTTATAACTCGGCCACAATTACTGTCTAGTAAAAATGTTGACAATACAGTAACACGTCAAAAGCTAGGTTAAGGGTTAGGGTTAAGGTAAGCGGAATTTATTAAAAGCACTGTTTTTCGAGGGCACAATTACCTAGGTATGGTCACGAGCGTAAATATGATTGAAGTCGTCAATGTCACTAGAGATGTCAAGTCATTTGTAACTTTTAGGAAACTCAATCTTATTGTTTAAGAATGTCGGATTGACTTTGGACCTAAGGTGCATCCCAAATATTATCTTGTGACTGTACCTATTAGTGTTACCGTGTTTGGCGCATACGATTCAGAGGTCCAGAAGTTTTGCGGGTGGTAGGACCTTGTGCAGGGTCCGTCCGGATCGCTACCACAATCTTATACATTAACCTACCGCCAAACAGCAGTATTCGCATTCTTGTGTTCCGGTTTTGGGATAAGACAGCCGGTGAAATGACTAGCATAGAGGCATTCCATCTTAGTCCTCAGGGTTGGCGACGCATTTGCAGTCTTAGGATTGCATTGCAGTCTTGTGAATGCGAATGTCTATGAGTCACAGTTTCCACTTACCATCAGGTGGCCTGTGTGCTCGTTTGTTTTCTCTATGCCATAAAAAAAATTAAGAGCAAATGAAGTCTACCTCAAAGGAGCATATGGAAACAACATCGCCCGTTTGAAGACCTTTCACACACCTTCAAAGCATCCTCTAAACTTCTGATATTACCGTGGCTAAATATTCTCTAGTACTTAACATATTTTGACCTTTGGAAGAATCCAACCCGGCTCCGATGGATTCAAATGGCCATTACTATTGAAATCCCCATTCAGGAAAGGGGTTTTCCGGGCTTAAGGGACCCGAATCAGTCTATAAGATAAAGCTTACGCCTTCTGAAGTAATCCCTTAATATTAGGGACTTTATGACAATAGAGAAAGGTTCAAATTGGTTCAGCCATTGAATTGGTAACGCGACCTTTTGTTTGAGGGTACTATGTGACCTTGTATACTCGTAATGGGAGTGTTATGAACCTAAAATCACTAAGTCAAATTATACACTCAGTATACTTATTGCCGTAGTAATAAAATACCTATCTTATCACTAAAGGCGGGTCCACACTTGTGACAATTTACCGAACATTATCTCGTAACCGTATCATAAACACGTGTCAGTACGGTAATGTGGACTTGTTTTTGCTACACGAAATTGTCACGCGCTGCAGTACGGTTCAATCCATTCTGAACACTGGAAGAAACTGCTGGACACAGCATAAACGGTTGGGCCCAGTGTGAACGCTGGTCTGTGTACTGTCACGCATCTAAGTCACGTGCTACGAGCCGATCCATCGAGAGTCAGATTTTTTAAAGCGTGTTCGCTATTTTCCACGTGACCAGGGTAGTGATTCTTTCAAAAACAACGGACGGGCGGACGAACGAGCGAAATCGCAGCGGCGAGTTTAGGTAGTCCCATCTGAGGGAACCAAACACATTTTAGCGCGTGCATTTTCAATTAAGCAGCCTTATACGTTCGATCTATCGGCAGAAACCATGCTGCTAAATTGAAAATGCACGCGCTACAATATGTTTTATTGGTACTCACGGGACTACTTAAACTCACCGCTTGGACATTCACATAGGATACTCTGTATGTCAGGTCACCAGCCCCCTATTTCACCATCCCGATGACAAATAACTTTTCAGTGTAAATGGTAAAGTTTATATGAAACCCAGTGACGTATCAACGTTTTAACTTTGCAATGTATACCAAACTGTCAAGTAATAGAAATCTATAATCTAATCTCCGATGTGTCTTTTGGCATTTTACTCGAGATCGGTTTACTCGAACCGTCTACTACCATTGTGGTGTGGTGACACTTCATTACAGAATGAAACTAAAAAACTTCACATTATAGGTTCAATTTATTTTTCTTAACGTATTACATAACTGCTTTGTAAAAAGAAACAAACAAAACAACAAAGAGTACAATTTAGCGCACCCTGTATTTAACTTAAGCGCCTTTATAAGTTCCAATTATGTTAATTACGCTGTAATAAACACTTTACCATTACCATCTGTGCTTTACGACAAGCCGTTAAAATGCAAACTACCCGCGCATCTGACAATACGACCACGCCGCGCCCCCGGCAGTATCAAATTTAAATTACGAACACGCATTCAAATGCATTAAAAGTTAAAATCAACGTGGGCGTTTGTGTAAATGGTGTAGCAAGATTGCAGAGTTGAATAACAGCGTGTTGCGAAAATTAAGGTTGATTTTTCAGTCTTTAAATTCATTTTATTTCATCTTTGTATTTATTCAGAGTGCTTTGTGTTTTGGAATAACTGTGGATGATGTCAGGGAATGCAATAACTGGTCATTTTATTTTACCAGTTAACTGGTTATTTCTGGTTTATAATGGTGGTGTAAAATATGGTGGCGGCGGTGGTGAATTCTGAGTCTTGTTCTTTCTCTATGTAAGTATTTAAAGTAATTTTGTATTGTTGCAAATAAATGTGTCTTTATCTTTATCAAATAAATTAACAGAATTTTGTAAAATCCTTATTAACACTTCGTTTAAATTTAATTTCCGATGATATAAGTAGATATTTATGACCGAACCCTATATTCATTTTGTATGGGCAAATGTCATATTTTAACCCAAAGTAAGCCTTATCTGTTCGCGGTTTGAATAAAGGGTTCGACCGTTAGTGTATAATACTTATTTTAAAATTAATTTCCGATGATAGAAATTTGATGTCGGGGTCAAATCGACACAAAAACATCGACATTTAGCAGATCACTTTTATGCTTTGTCCTTATCTATCATGTGACATTTGAATTCGATAGATAATGACAAAGCATAGTTTAGCTACCCCGCAGTCATTCCACGTTTATAAGTAAGGGCATATTTCATAGATTACAGTCAACATTATCAATCCAACTAGTTTGCACGATTATGTATGTTGCTTAGTCATTTTGAGGGGCGGAAAGGGGAAAGCCAACTTTCGAGGGGAAGGGGGATGCCTCAGGAGTCTCCGGTCGCTAGTCAGGGTAGTGATTCTGTAAACAACGCCGGTCGTGCGGACTGTCGAGTGATATCCAAGCGGCGAGATTAAGCAGCACGATGGGTCGAACGTATAAGGCTGCTAAATTGAAAATGCACGCGCTACAATGTGTTTTGTTCGCACTGACGGGACTACTTAATCTCGCCGCTTGGATATCACTCGACAGTCCGCACGACCGGCGTTGTTTACAGAATCACTACTCTGGCACATATCAACGTCATATTGACACAGTAATGGAAGAGCAGTGATGGGCAAACAATACTAGTACTGTACTGCAAAATCACTAAGCCGGATTTGAAACTTAACATTTTTGATGCTAATTGAGTGTGTGCTCGAGTTGCGGAGTAATATTATCATTAAGAAAAGTAGACATACATACATACACTTGAAAAACATAACCCTCCTGACGCAGTCGTGTAAAAATGAGCACCAAATTGAACAAAGTAATAGTCCAGGTAATGTCATGTTTTAACAGTAACGGTGCTTGAATATGGTAAAGTTATTTAAATTACATTCTATTTTAATCCCGGCTTCCCGAAGCAAGGACATAGAGTCGCTGATAGCTGGGTGTGTAATCCTTGACTAATAGAGTTGTACCCGAAACTGGCTTTATCAAGCCAAAGGGGGCCAAAGGGGGGCTAAAGGGGGGCCGCAGGGGGAGACGGGGCTAATGAAATATGGGTGGCCCCACTTGGGATAGGTCGCGATTTGGGCAAGTTAATATACTAGTTAGTAAAGTTTATAAAATGACCGTCAAAAATAACATAAAATCATCAAATTGCGTTGTTGTGTTGTTGTTTTTTTATATATACTACTAATAATCTTGCCTTTTTCTTAACTTCAATGCAGAAAACCAATGTATTAGGTATCAGAATGGTAATAGTATAAAACAAAGTCGCTTCACGCTATCTGTCTGTCCCTATGTATGCTTAGATCTTTAAAACCACGGAACGGATTTGGGTGCGGTTTTTTTAATAGATAGAGTGATTCAAGAGGAAGGTTTTTATGTATAATCAATTCTGTTTTATGTACAGAAAACTCACATAAACCGAAGCGAAGCGAGGGCGGGTCGCTAGTTAAAGTACCTATGTAGATAATGATGATATAGTCAACGATGCCTAATTCAACTCACATCCATTGAATTTTATATATGCCACTAAAAATTAATTTGTACTTCAATTTAATATCATTTTCATAATACTCGTAATATAAGCTGTTCGTGGAATATAATTCGACGACTGCCCGTTAAAACACGACACTCACGCACACACTTACATATTATATTACTTACATATTTTATGAACTGAGGTGTTGTTGTGCCTATCTACCTATATCCTAGTGGGTAGTGACCCTGCCAACGAAGCTAGCGGTCCTGGGTTCAAATCCCGGTAAGGGCAGATATTAGTGTGATGAGCACGAATGTTTGTTCCTGAGTCATGGATGTTTTCTATATATTTAAGTATATATTTCTCTATGTAAGTACCTATTTATATCGTTGTCTAGTACCCATAATACAAGCCTTGAGCTTAGTTTGGGACTAGGTCAATTGGTGTGACATTGTCCCCTGATATAAATTTATCTATATGTTACCGTATGATCGCAAACACTGTTAGTTTATAATCAGAAACGAAATTGTTTCACACACTACGGGGTAATCTCTCAAAAACGCGGTCGGACGAACGACCGAGTGAATGTCACAGCGGCGAGTTTAAGTAGCGAACAAAACACATTTTAGCGCATGCATTCTCAATTTATTAGGCAGCGTCCATCGATCTCATTGACAGAAGCCATGCTGCCAATTCCCTGATCGTTTTTTTTTCCGGAACGATAACACGTTTTTCAGCCGCCATATAAGTACACGGTGAGTTTTTTTTGGTGATCAGGAACCAATTTTTCTAATTCAGTTATTAATGGCGATCACGTTTATTACACAGTTACATGAAACAAATCTTTTTTTTTATGTAAAATATATGTCGCAGATAATTATTTTCTAACAAATTAAGTGTTAATTTGATAACATAGTTGCTGATTTGAACTGTCTTTTAAAATCATAAAGTGAACACCGTGGCGCTAGTGTAGCACCTCGTGGACGGAGTCGATGAGTCGTTTGCCGGTTGAAATGGGTGGGAAACCCACCCTATAAATATGGGAGCCTCGTAGCATCCAGGCACATTTCTGATTTGAATTTCAAAGGGCAACGACCATCGAATCTGTCGGTTCACTGCCATTTTGTATTTAGTACCTAAGTTACTTGAATTGAGTAAATGCTACATAAACGTTATTCTGCTGCTTTCCTTGTCGCCTGAGTACCCAGCCCTTCAGCCATGTTAGAACCCTCATCCAAAGACGCAGAAGCCGCTGTTCCGAACACTCAGCCGGTGTCTGCGTCGACATCAGATGTGGGATCAGCTCGGGCCCAGGAAGACTCACCTTGGCGCGCTTTATTTGAGCAACAAAATCACCACATGTTGGAGCTCATCAAGGCAATGAAGTCACCGTCTCCGCCATCGATCACGTTGCCGGAATTTAACCCTGAACTGGCAGAAGCTGACCCACGTGCTTGGTGTTCGACGGTGGACATATGCCTGGTAGATCGACCGATTGAAGGCGGCGCCTTGATAATCGCACTAAGCAAATCACTCAAAGGAACCGCTTCGGCATGGTTGTCACAAGTGTCTCATTCTGGAATGACATGGTTGCAATTTAAGGATTTGTTCTTAGCACGTTACGATTACGTAGAATCTTGTGCTGCGAACATTATTAACATCAACTCTGGTAAACCAAAAGAGGGAGAAAGCCTTGCTGCCTACGCGGGCCGTCTAATAACGTCAGTAATGGCCAGGTGGAAGAATATGCAGACAGAGGAGATTGCCGAATTTGCCGTATCATATGTGCTCGCTCATATAGCCCAAATCGACCCACGTATCAGTCGGTTGGCATTTACTACCGCAATTACATCAAGAAACAAGTTGCTACAAGAACTGAAGGCTTTTTCGTTGAAACGTAAACAAGACCGAGACGTTACGAACTCAACCGGATTGGATTCAAAACGACCTAGATTTACACCCGTTATCAAGTGCCATTACTGCGGGAAAATTGGTCACAAAGCAATTGATTGCCGATCGAAAAAATCGGCAAGACAAAATTATACACCTGCTGCTCCTGCTACACATGTCACATCTTCTTCAAGCAAACCTGACTGGAAAAAGAACACGGTCTGCTATCGCTGCGGCAACGCAGGCCACATATCACTACACTGCCCGAACCAGAGCGGCACCCCCGGCTCCGGTGCAGCGCGGCCTGGCGGCGGCGCCGGTGGCAGCGGCAACGTCGGCAGCGGCGTGCGTGGTGCTACTTCCGAGCGACGTGTGGACAGCTGCGAAATCAGCGGCGTGTGCGGGGAGCTACAAATACATGGTGAGTCGTACCCATTTTACTTTGATTCCGGTGCTGAATGTTCTCTCGTTAAGAAAAGTGTCGGTGGTCGATTTTCCTCGGGCTTGTGCACTAATTCCATTGTTTGTATAACTGGCATAGGAAACTCAAACGTGTATAGTACTGAACAGATATTATGCGACTTGGTAATTAACGGAGTGTCTTTACAAGTCTTGTTTCACGTTGTTAACGACAATGAAATTAAGTATGACATAATGATCGGTCGCGAAATATTAACTACCGGCTTAACAGTTAGTTTAACAGGTGCGCAAATAATTATTTCAAAACCGAAGGTAGTTTGCAGTGCGTTTGATGTAAACAATTCTAACCTTGACACAGATATTGCCGATGAAAATAGAAATAGTTTGATCGCGTTGTTGAATGATTATTCGCACACTTTTGTAAACGGTTTGCCTCGTACTCGTGTGTCAACTGGTGAGCTTAAAATTCGCTTGAAAGATCCGAACCGTACCGTTCAAAGAAGGCCGTATCGTCTTAGTCCGGATGATAAACAAGTGATGCGTGAACGTGTGCAAGAGTTACTTGATGCTAATATCATTCGACCTAGTTGTTCGCCATTTGCGAGTCCCAACCTTCTAGTAGACAAAAAGGATGGATCCAAGCGTATGGTTACAGACTTTCGAGAACTGAATGATAACACAGTCCCCGATAGATATCCGTTGCCTCTCATTAACGATCAAATATCACGACTATCAGGTGCCATGTACTTTACAAGTTTAGATTGTGCGAGCGGCTTTTACCAAATTCCGATATTAGATGCGGACAGTATTGAACGGACTGCTTTTGTGACCCCGGACGGTCAATTCGAATATTTAGCGATGCCATTTGGACTTCGCAATGCACCAAGCATTTTTCAACGGGCAGTTTCGAATGCTTTAAAAGAGCTTATGTTTAGTTACGCCATTTTGTATATAGACGATATTTTAATTCCTTCGACTACCGTCGAGGAGGGACTGTATAGGTTGCGTGAAGTTTTGACAGCTCTGTCAAAGGCTGGTTTTTCACTGAATGTTAAAAAGTGTTCCTTTTTAAAGCAACGCATTAATTTTCTCGGCTATGATATCACTGCTGGAGAAGTACGACCCAATCCAAGAAAAATTGAAGCTTTGACAAAGCTTTCCCCTCCTGAAAATATACACCAGCTCAGACAGTTTATTGGATTGGCTTCGTATTTTAGAAAGTTCGTTAAAGACTTTTCCAAAATTATGACCCCCTTGTTCATATTGACAACTAGCAAACAATTCAAGTGGGAGCCCGAGCATGAACAAATTCGTCAGCAAATAATTGCGACATTAACTGATAAACCTGTGTTAATGATTTACGACCCCGAGCTCCCAATTGAATTGCATTGCGACGCAAGTTCGATCGGATATGGTGCGATCGCCTTTCAAAAGAAAGACGACCAGCTCCATGTCGTAGAGTACTTCAGCAAGCGTACCACTAAAGCAGAGTCTAAGTACCACTCGTACGAGTTAGAGACCCTAGCAGTGGTGAACGCTGTAAAGCACTTTCGCTACTATCTTCAAGGTCGCCATTTTGATGTTATCACCGATTGCAACTCCCTGAAGGCTTCTCGAAATAAAATCGATTTAACCCCAAGAGTACATCGTTGGTGGGCGTACTTACAGTCATACAATTTTGATATAATTTACAGAGAAGGAAAACGTATGTCCCATGTAGACTTTTTATCCCGCAATCCGCTTCCTGTAACTTCAATCTCTACTTTTCAAAAGGTAGACCAAAAACAAGTTGATATTCCGTCTCTGTCTGAAAACTGGTTGTTGGCGGAACAGTTGCGTGATTCAGAAATTCAGTCAATTGTAAGTAAACTCAAAGAAAAACAATTATCACTTGATGTAGCTAAGACGTACGAGATCCGCTCAGGCGTCTTGCATCGTAAAGTACAACACAATAATCGTACGCGTTGCCTGCCTATAGTTCCGCGCGCATATCGTTGGTCGATAATTAATCATGTGCATGAATCAGTTATGCATCTTGGCTGGGAGAAGACTCGTGACAAACTTTATGAATCATTTTGGTTTGAACACGTATCAAAATATGTTCGCAAATTCGTGGACAATTGCGTTACGTGCAGAATCTCAAAGACTTCTTCCGGCCGAGTGCAAGCTGAACTTCATCCTATCCCGAAAGTTAGTGTTCCGTGGCATACA
This sequence comes from Acleris laterana, assembly GCA_963966035.1. NCBI lineage: Eukaryota > Metazoa > Arthropoda > Insecta > Lepidoptera > Tortricidae > Acleris > Acleris laterana. The sequence goes on along the minus strand of OZ014458.1, from coordinate 5,359,942 downwards.
GTTCACGTCGATATAACCGGCAAGTTAAGTGGGAAAAACGACCTCAAGGAATACGTTATTGTTATTATTGACGCATTTACTAAATTTGTGTTGCTTTACCATACTCTCCGGCTAGATACCGCAAGTGCAATAAAAGCACTAAAGTCGAGCGTATCGTTATTCGGTGCCCCGAAACGCGTGATAGCCGATCAAGGCAGGTGTTTCGCTAGTAAAGATTTTAAGGAGTTTTGTGAGTCCCATAACATTAACTTGCATCTTGTAGCGACAGGGTCTAGCCGCGCAAACGGGCAGGTAGAACGCACTATGAGCACGCTTAAGAGCATGCTCACTTCGGTAGAAACATCAGAACGGTCTTGGCAGGATGCCTTAGAAGACGTGCAACTTGCTTTAAATTGTACCGTTCACCGTGTCACGCGAGCTAGTCCACTCGAGGTTATGATAGGACGCGTAGCACGACCACTTAGCCTTTTATGGCAAGACCAAGCTGAAGAGGTAATTGATATCACTGAAATGAGAGAACAGGCAGCACGGGAAATAGAGAGGTCTTCTGGTTACGATAAAACCCGTTTCGATAAAAATAAAGCTAAAATTGTTAGTTTCGAGCTTGACGATTTAGTGTTAATTAAGAATGAAGAAAGAAATCAAACCAAGCTCGATCCTAAGTATAAAGGTCCATTTAAAATTGTGGAGGTGTTAGAAGGCGATCGATATGTTCTTAAATCATTGAAAGGAAACAGAACTTACAAGTACGCTCATGATCGTATAAGAAAAATGCCTCAATGTCAAGTCCCCCCCGAACTGGATGCTTTTGATTTAGAGTTGGACAGTAATGATGACGCGGGTCCATCCCCGAGTAGTTAATTTGACTTGGCTAGTTTGGTTGGCCATTTTTGGTCTGGGTCTTATTAGAGACTACTTGATTGATCACTTAGGTAGTGAGTGATCTGGGTCTCGTAGAGACTACTGATGTCTATTGGAAGAGCCTGGGAGCTTTAGCTCTACGATATCAGGGCGTTGCCATCGCCACGCTGCCGGGCAGCTGGGCCACAGTCATGTTAACGAAATATTAAGTTCAGAGTTAATAGACCTTGAGGCGTCTTTCATTGGTCAAAACTAGAGTTTAATTTGTAAAGAGTAGTTTACATAGTTGGTCAGGTAGGCCGAGCTTGAAAATGTAAACTGCATAGCCCTTTGTTTTGTTACAGGTATACACGAGGCCGTGTAATTGTCAGTTCTGGCCGTGTCGCAGATAATTATTTTCTAACAAATTAAGTGTTAATTTGATAACATAGTTGCTGATTTGAACTGTCTTTTAAAATCATAAAGTGAACACCGTGGGCGTGGCGCTAGTGTAGCACCTCGTGGACGGAGTCGATGAGTCGTTTGCCGGTTGAAATGGGTGGGAAACCCACCCTATAAATATGGGAGCCTCGTAGCATCCAGGCACATTTCTGATTTGAATTTCAAAGGGCAACGACCATCGAATCTGTCGGTTCACTGCCATTTTGTATTTAGTACCTAAGTTACTTGAATTGAGTAAATGCTACATAAACGTTATTCTGCTGCTTTCCTTGTCGCCTGACTACCCAGCCCTTCAGCCATGTTAGAACCCTCATCCAAAGACGCAGAAGCCGCTGTTCCGAACACTCAGCCGGTGTCTGCGTCGACATATATATTTAACTAACTTTTAATTGAAATGAATTGTCACCCTTCTAATTGTTTAGTCTATGAGTTAACAACACTTAACTGATAAGTTCATTGGCTTAATATCTGTCAAATTTCCCGCCAAAGCGATGGCACTTGACGTATCTACTTCCCTTCAATAATTAATGTAGGATGTCCATGTATCCAGTGGTGATTGGTTTTAACAATATCATTAACTTAAATAAATTAAACAGTGAGTTCATTGTTTGAGACATCAACCATTAAATTCCATTTTTGTTGCTTATTAATAATTTTCAACTCCTGATCACCGATAAAAAATCACCGTGTATAGTGCGCAGGCAGACCGACATATTTGGAGTCAGGAAGTTGCCCTCTATCCTGTCAGCCTAGCATAATCCATTTCCGAGATCGTTCCCGGAGCGTCGGTGGTCCAGTGGCTTGGGCGGTCGACTCGTGATCGTAAGGTACCGAGTTCGAACCCCCACGGTCAATGAGTTTTTATAACTTAAGTGTGCATTATCCGATACTCTTACGGAGAAGGAAAAACATCGTGAGGAAACCTGCACATTCGAACAGCTGTGTAAGAGGGTAATTGCACAAAAGATCCTAAAGTGTCGAAGTGTATCCGAAAGAGCCCATCTGTAAGATAAGGTAAGAGATCGTTCCCAGTTTTATTGTTACCTCCAAGTATTTTAGTCTCACTGTTAATTCTAGGCCTTCTAGGTACTATGCGTACTAGACATTGATAATATACACGCCGTTATTATAAAATATATAGTCTATCTTGTGTACTTCTATATATCTTGTGTACTTAATTAGCTTGAAAATCCAATATTTTACCAGTTAAAAATATTCCAATTTATTCAGTAAATAAATTGAATCTTAAAAGAAAACCTAATCATTTCTTCGAACTCATAACTGGAATAAACATTAAAAGTCAGCGATAACCTTTCTAAGATAATCTTCGGTTGAAGATTAAAATCCTCTGTTTTTTCACAGAAACGTATTTTAAACGAGATATTTTATATCGTATCGGAAAGAGTATTCTTGTATACCCATCAGTTTTAATTTTAATTATTTTTTATTCAAGCGATTAAAGAAATACGCACTCTGTGAAAATTTCAATTGTCTACCAATACGGGTGGACAGCCAGGCTTAGCAATTGGGTCCCTTTGGTACCCTTATGGTATAAGTAGAACACTTAAGAGCAATATAGGTGTGTGGCTGAAATGAGTATTTAACGACTAATGAATGATGTCAGAGAAATAGTGTTTTAACAGACTTAAAAAAAGGGATTGTTGTCCATTTTTATGTTTTTTTATTTAGCGACCCACTATTTATGTGAGTGCTGAAGCAGCCGTTCATAAACCAGAATTATTATACATAAAAACCTTTCGTGAAAAATTATCTAACAGATGGTAAAAACCACATGAAACTCTGTTCTGTACTTTTTGAGATTATCGCGAACATACAGACAGACGAGGGACTTAGTTTTATAATATGTAGTGATTTTTATTTATGTTCACGCGTAACTTTGTATTTCATAGTTACATATATAAGAGATTCCTTGTGAATGTAACTTTGTAAAAATATTATGAATTAAACAATGGATGTAAAAATATCACCAAAGGTCAACTCCAACGAATACTTTCTTTTAAAGTTAACAATACGTTAAATAATCCAAGGTTGATTCAGGAAATGAAAAGTGTCCGAGTCCTGAGAGACTCCTAACAAAGACGGTTTATTAAAAAATTAAGAGGCAGCTGGAGGCGGTATATCACAGGCACCCTTTTACAATTGTTTTCTTTGTCCGTTTCCTTTGCTTAAACGAGTGTAAAAAATCAAGTTTTGTTTAATTAAAAGATGTTTTTTGACGCCTGCGTCTTTGTGACATCTTTTATAGTGCGTAGCGTACTATGCCTTGCCTTTATTCTACATTATATAAAATATAGCCTATGTTCATCAGGAATAATAAAGGATTCTAATGGAGAAAGAATTTTTCAAATCGGTCCCGTAGTTTCGGAGCCTATTCAATTCAAACAAAAAAACAAACAATCAAATATTTCCGGCATACGGTATGCTTCCACCTCAACTCTCGCAGCCCATTGGGCTAAAGAGGTTAGGTTAAATTACTCAGTAAAAGCTAGTTGCTAAATACAATCTGTAGGAAGACATCCAGTTTCCATATTGCATTTAACATGTTATCGTATCGTCGACGTTACAATAGCTCTGACTGTAATGTCGGCTGAGTTAAAACAATATCAAAAGAAGTATAGTTTTAACGATTATAATACAGCCCAGGGTTATGATGACATATCTATTCAGTTCAGATTACGCTGTGAGAAAGAGATAGAGCTATATAACTGACATAACTCTATCCTTTTCGCTCGTCGTAAAATGAACTGCATTACCATGTCGTAATAACCCCTTTGTTCTACCTACATACAACACAGATAATATAATAAAATAACTGTCGTACAGCATGACTGACATAACTCTGACAGATCATTCTTTATCCGCACCGTGCCCACTAACGATGTTTTAATTATGTTCCATTATATGACACATTAATTAATGAGCGAGTCATAAATTAAAATTAATGCAAGGCTTTTCGGTGCTTCACGTTTGTGAAATTCATTAAGAAATTAGCTCATATTATTATTTTAACTGAATACAAAGTTGCCGAGAATTATTGTAAAATGTTCGCGGTGAGGTGAGGAGCGAGTCGAGCTCTAAGCTGTATAACGCGGCCTAATTGAAAATTCACCTGCTGACTTTTGTTTTGTACGCTCTGACGGACTACTTAAATTAGCCGGTTAATATATCTGCATTGAGTTGAAAAGTGATCTGCTTAACTGAATCAAATCCCAGCTCAAGTTAAACAAATATTTTCACTTCATTCCTTGGGCTCTAGTCTATTCGGTAAACCCATATTGCTTTCGACATGATTGTTATCGTATCGTTAACATTACGATAGCTCTTATTTACTTGACATTTATTTTAAAAAATCGAGAGGGATAGAGACCCTGAGTTTGTAAATAACATAGCCTGAGAGCCGACGGTTGTTTTACGTTAAGTTATAAAGTAAAATTGTGACTGTAATGTATTAGGAAAGTAGTTCTGATCATGAAGGTGCATTATAACCTAATACACACCTAAATGTTATAATATAGGCTGTCTCGGCCACGATTTAGTAGTAATCACATAAAGTTTGTTCCACCATACTAGATTTTCCCGTGTTTGTTTTCACTTAGGAGGGAGCTAAACAAACTTTATATGATTAGGTACTTGAAAACTCGATTATAAAAAAAACGGGTAAATGCGTTTAAAAACTTCCCTGATTTGTAATGAATCTAATAATGTAAAATATTATATAAAAAATCTGATTTAAAACATGACATTAAGGATTTTTCATGACACGGACATAAGGGAAAATCACCAAAATTCAGATTAAAATTATGAATATCTCAGAAACTAATAATTTACGGCCAGAGTAGGTACTACATGATCTGATTTGCCCCAAATGAACTCTACTATGTCTCCATAAAAGGATTGTATTGAATATCCGGTCACCCTGTATATAAATAGAACAGGATAAAATAGATTCATTTATTTGGTTATTAAATAAAAACCAAAAACACATGCATTTGAGAAAACAAAAAGCAAAGTAACCAAGGTATTTGTAACTAATTAAAGTTAAATAGCTAAAAAGGTTCTGTGGCACGGTGCCGTAGCGCTGATTTTCAGCTGGACCCGTAAGAGATGAAAGATAGCAAAAAACAACAAAAGACATAACAATAACATTAAAAACTACCAGAAGTAATTAAAATAATACAATCGCAACCAACAATTATAAAATTACCAATTAAACATCACAACAAAGTGAGGTCTAGCGTTCTCTAAGCGCATTTATTTCTATTATACACATAACTAAATATTCAGCTAACACAAAAATAAAGAAAAAATATAATAGCTAACATAAACTATAAAGACAACCATATTATTATAAAAATTGCACAGATGTTCTAACTGTCTATTTGTGCCGACAAAGCTAGCTCTTTCAATTTGTTCTTGAAACTACCTACTTATGTTTGTTCTCTGGTTTATTTACAAGAAAGTGTAATATCAAATGTCATGTTTTCCTTGTTACGTTGTTATTTTACGACTTAGCTATTCACTCAACTGTACGGTTCTGTAAACGTTGACTACGTACAAATGTATAAGCACGATTACTTAGTAACCTTATCAAATGTGTGTATAACATCTAAATTGTAGTGTATATTGTATACTTATATTTTATTAAATATGTGTGTTAGTAAGTTAGAAGCAAAAAGCTTACTTTCTGCGAACAAATTGCATTGCAGTTTGGTAGATACCTTACAATTGCTAAAGTGTGCTTAAAATATGATAATTATATTACCTTTATCTTTCATTGCTACATTTATTTCTGACAGAAAATGACAAAGGTTACTTTAACTAAAGTAGGTTTATTGACTGTTACTAATAATAAGGGAGTTATTCTTTTGTAAAAATAATTGCGTTGCTTGATAATTAATTTAAAAAGCCTATTTTATAAAAGTGTTTACATTGTAGGGCAAACTTAACCTTCAAATAAAAAACGCTTATAAGTACATAATGTATAATAAGTACAGTCTGCAGCAGAAGTAGCTACGCAATTCAACAGGTCAAAATGATCTGCACTCGACTCTATTGTCAAGAGAATACGTCATTGCCTAGATACGGGAATATGTTATATATTTACAATGCCCAAAGACCTTCGGACTAATGACGGCCAGCGCTCGGCCTATAATCAAACAGCGAGAACGTCGGCCATGCAAAACTGGAGACATTTTCCTTTGAGGTGCGTCTAACGACTTCATTCATCTTGCCCCCGCATATAGGTCAGGGGGCGGTCACGCGACATGGCGATCAGTCACAAATCTAAGGTAATCAGATCAGCTGTCCTACTCTATGCTATTAGCTATGCAAAGCGGGGGCAATTTGGGTTGTAGTGGGATATTCACGTTAATATGCAAATAGAAGTGTAATTTTATATTATGTGAGCAATATTGTAAATTCTAAATAATCGCTTATGAGGATTGTGCAGCTAAAAATTTCCATACAAAATGCGATAACGTTTCTCTCCCTTTAATCTAGTCCGATTTTATGATTTTTGACTATGTTGTAAAGATGTTCGAGAAAACAGGCAGAGTAATTTTATAAAAAAGTTAAGACTGCCGTGAGACACAAACACACTAGACATTATTTACGTGAGTAACCCGATGTGATCTCTTTAAAACGGTGTTTTTTTTTAATGTTTGCTAATGTGCAATCGCTTATACAAATACCTATAATATAATACAAACTACTTTTAAATAGTCAGTTTACCGAGTTTGCCGAGTAGAATAAAACCTCAGTAGTCAATAAGTTTAAATAAATAAATAATATCCACTGTAATATTTTTCTTATTAAATATTAGATTGTTCAACAAGAGACTAAAACAAGCCATAATAACACGAGATGTTTAGCCACCCAAGCGGAGCGCGGGTGGCTATAGTTCGAGTGTCATTATGGTTGTTTAGTCTCGTGTTAAACACTCTACTTTTCACATTGAATGCGAGAAAAAAACAATTACAATATTGATTATAAGTTACTTATAACAATGTTTCTTACAAATTTATTCCGCGTGTTTTACTTTTTTTTTTTGTAAAATGACGCTTTAAATGCTTGCGTAGGTATTTAGCCGACAGATTCAAACTTGAAAACTATTTTAAAACTAATTGGACCATGCATGATAAAATGAATTCATGCTTAATATGATTAAATAGATTCATATTATTAATCGTGTACCTAATCATTAATCGTGTTTCACGAAATCAAAACGTTTTTTTACATATTTTTGCACAATTGTCAGTTTGAGGTTATTTCCACACTCAAAAAATGGTCCACCATCACTGAAAATGGCGATAATCCTCAATTCATAAAACACTTTTAAACAATAAAAAAAATACTTTAATCCCTAGGGATTAATAATGAACTTTATTCCCGATGTGGAGAGACTAAAGTAACATTTTAAGAGCTTGAGAAGTGAAAAATATGTAAGATCCCGCCGAATAAAGACTTAACATATTCTATGTTACTTAAGGGACTTAGACGAACACGTAACAACACATTATTTATTAAAACCCATCCAACCGCGTAGTCGGGAGAATAAGAGCCCTTCCAGACCGACAACTGTCTATTGGACGGTTGCGTGGTTATTCTTTTGCAGTTTTACATAGTTTAGTGTGGAGACAAAACACAGTCGTAGGACGATTTAGTCTACCGTCTGCGAGGCCACTAAGATATCAGATCCGAAAGTTACGCCCATACCAATGCTTAAAAAACGGTCACGATACGGAATCGCAGTTGATTTTAAGCAGCGGTGTGTGGAGCATGCGTCAAAAACGGTACGGATACGACGCGTCACTGCATTTCCGTACCGTCACCGTATTTTAAGCAGAGCGGTGTGTGGAGCATGCGTCAAAAACGGTACTGATACGACGCGTCACTGCATTTCCGTACCGTCACCGTATTTTAAGCAGAGCGGTGTATGGAGCATTCGTCAAAAACGGTACTGATACGACGCGTCACTGCATTTCCGTACCGTCACCGTATTTTAAGCAGCGGTGTGTGGAGCATGCGTCAAAAACGGTACGGATACGACGCGTCACTGCGTTTCCGTACCGTCACCGTTTTTTAAGCAGCGGTGTGTGGAGCATGCGTCAAAAACGGTACGGATACGACGCGTCACTGCGTTTCCGTACCGTCACCGTTTTTTAAGCAGCGGTGTGTGGAGCATGCGTCAAAAACGGTACGGATACGACGCGTCACTGCATTTCCGTACCGTCACCGTATTTTAAGCAGAGCGGTGTGTGGAGCATGCGTCAAAAACGGTACGGATACGACGCGTCACTGCATTTCCGTACCGTCACCGTATTTTAAGCAGCGGTGTGTGGAGCATGCGTCAAAAACGGTACGGATACGACGCGTCACTGCATTTCCGTACCGTCACCGTATTTTAAGCAGCGGTGTGTGGAGCATGCGTCAAAAACGGTACGGATACGACGCGTCACTGCATTTCCGTACCGTCACCGTATTTTAAGCAGCGGTGTGTGGAGCATGCGTCAAAAACGGTACGGATACGACGCGTCACTGCATTTCCGTACCGTCACCGTATTTTAAGCAGCGGTGTGTGGAGCATGCGTCAAAAACGGTACGGATACGACGCGTCACTGCATTTCCGTACCGTCACCGTATTTTAAGCAGCGGTGTGTGGAGCATGCGTCAAAAACGGTACGGATACGACGCGTCACTGCATTTCCGTACCGTCACCGTATTTTAAGCAGCGGTGTGTGGAGCATGCGTCAAAAACGGTACGGATACGACGCGTCACTGCATTTCCGTACCGTCACCGTATTTTAAGCAGCGGTGTGTGGAGCATGCGTCAAAAACGGTACGGATTCGACGCGTCACTGCATTTCCGTACCGTCACCGTATTTTAAGCAGAGCGGTGTGTGGAGCATGCGTCAAAAACGGTACGGATACGACGCGTCACTGCGATTCCGTACCGTCGCCGTATTCTAAGCAGCGGTGTGGTTGCAGCTTAAATTGATTGTCGCAAAACAAATGAATAACCCTTATCTTCTGTAAAATAAAAATCTAACATTGGCCCTTGTCAATTACTGGTACCGTCTCTCTAGCTCTTATTTACTTGACAGTAATGGCGGTCGAGTTAAAAACAATACGATAGCATGTCAAAGACAATACGGTTTTTCCGAGTCGAATAGAGCCCCGAATTCGCATCGTTGTGTTCCGGTATCCGGTGTGGGGATAAGACAACCGGTTAAAATATTATTCTAGATAGAAGAACACACACACAAGACAAACACTCACGCTATTCCCAGTGTGAGGTTGGCAGAGCTACAGAACTACGAACAACTCTTAAAACAGATAGAGGAAATGACTTTTTTAACGCGTTATAATTTAAAGTTAGAGTGATTTTGTTTAATGTTATATTTTTGTGTTATACTAAATCGTACCTATTTCGAATGAATGGGTAGTATAATTCTTAACAATTGTGTTATATTTTATTGCATTGTTGGAGAAAAGCGCTATACAAGCTTCAGCCGGGAAGGGAAGTTGGTTGCTGGACTCGTATACTCATCTAAGTCATACTCGTCCCGCAACAGCCTATTTCCCGGTCTTTCCAGTAATATACTATTTCACGCCACTGCTCGGAAATATGGCCAAAGAAGGATCGAAATCAGAATAGAAAGTTGCTCTTAGTACGAGGGCTGCCTTTTAAGTTGTGTCGTTTGGAAAAACTAAAGACAATTTAAGTGTTAAATGGTATTTATTGTTTTTCAAAGTAATCACCGTGATATGTAATACACTTTTTCATTCGATCGAACCAGTTTTCGAAACACTTATTCCAGTCCGAAGTCGGGGTCTCCAAAATGGCCGTTTTGTATGCCTCAACGGCTTCTTCAGGCGTCTGGTACCGTTGACCACGAAGTCGTTGCTTGATTTTTGGAAAAGTAAAAAAATCGTTAGGGCTTAAGTCTGGACTGTGCGGCGGGTGTTCCAGAATTTCGACGTTTTGCTCTTTTAAAAACGCAATTGTTTGCCGGGCGGTGTGCGAGCTCGCATTATCGTGATGCAGTCTTATACGACGTCTTGGGTTATTTTTTCGAAACTCGCCGATGACTTCTGGTAAACAGACAGTGGTATACCAGTCAGCATTAACCGTTTTACGATCCTCGAGCACGATGTTGGCCACGTGGCCACTTTTCGCCACAAACGTGGCGACTATTTTTTTCGAAATGCTCCGTGAGCGTATTACTTTGGTCGGTTTTGGCTCATCTTGGAACACCCAAACAGTCGACTGCTGTTTAGAATCGGGTTCGTAGGCATATATCCAAGATTCGTCACCACTGATAATGTCGTAAACATGTTTCGAGTTTCCTCGGTTGAATTGCCGCAGAGTTTTGCGACACCATCGAACGCGAGCCGTTTTTTGGTCTTCACTGAGTAAATGTGGTATCCAGCGAGAGATCAACTTTTTTACGCCTAAGTGATCATGCAAAATACTGTGAACACTGGTCCCTGAAATACTTAAGGAAGCTTCTATCTCACGGTATGTCGCATGGCGATCTTCGACGATCAGTTGCCGTACAGCATCAATGTTCTCCTGGGTTACGGCTGTTTTTGGTCGACCTTCACGATGTCTATCACCAAGACTAGAGCAACAACGTTGAAATTCTAAATACCAGCGTTCCACAGTCCGGAGGCATGGTGCTTTATCATTGAAAACCGTAGTCAACTCTTCGAAGCACTGAAGTCGCGTTAAGCCCCTTTTGAAGTTGTAAAAAAATATCGCACGTAAATTTTCCTTCGAAATTTCCATTTTCACAACTGACTTGTCAACTTTGAACGAGCGCTGTACTAAAACGGTTGGGCCGATTTCGAGTCATTCTTTTGTTTTCGAATTCTAATTTCAAATATTTTAAGATGACACTAGTTCTTTTTTATGCAATCACGGAAGGCTTGCAAACGACAGAACTTAAAAGGCAGCCCTCGTAGTACAACACAAAAACAGTCCAACAATGTTGAGTTGCAAAGTAAAATGGAGTGTTTTTAGACCAGTTTACTTTCTACTCTGCTATTGGTCGGTTATTTATGACATTAGTAACTCGTTCGGAAATAAATAAAAAAATGTTTGACAAATATGACATTAGAACGTTTAATTAAAAAATTAAAACGTCAAATCCGCTCAGTGAAAGTGTATTTTTGCGATTGTAAACGTGTTTTTATGTAAGTTTTTAAGGCGTACGTGAAAAACGCCTTTGCATCTTTAAATAAGGTAAAAATTAAAAAAGTTAAAAAGGCGGGAATGAAAATTACTTCTGTTCTTTTAATTGGAAACAAACGCTAAACTTTTGAACTTTTGATTGGAAATTTGTACGATATTCAACAAAAATGAGTGATACAAGTACAACCGGCCGAAATGACACAAAATACTAATATAAATGTTCCGGGAAAAAACATTTCCTTGTCATTCAGCAACTGTCCTAATGCTAATATCAATATTACTTTTAATTAAACTGTGTATTATGTCCTAACCTGTTTTATTTCCTTACATTAGGCGTGAAAAGCACATAGTATTGCCTCGGTAGAAAGTGCAATAGATGGACTCGTATCTTCGCGGTCCTCACCTGCGGCTCGGCCCGCGAACTAACTCGTCCATCTATTGCTTACTTTCTGTACCTGGGCTACAATGTACTATTATTGATACCTAGTTGTTAGGATACTTGAGTCTCTCTGAAGGAAAAAACTCAGTTTATAGTTTTTTAAAGCAAATTTTTAATCATTTATCTGAGTTAAACTTTACTTGGATATTAAGTTTTAAAAATCAAACCAAATTACATTTTACGGGAACGCGGGCTACTGGAGATATAAAAACTAAAAATTTAAAAAAAGAAAAAATCACTTGTATTTTATGAAGTAAAGTATTATACGTATTCCCCTCTATTATATTCTGCCAACACGTTACTTCTCTACGATTTTTTTTACTTCGTTGTCGTAAACTTGAATAAAAATCCAAAAATAACATTTTCTCATAAAATGCTTCCCTCTCATTCCGAGAGAGCCGCCCACGCATCGAATTTGCCGCGTCAATTATGTGATCCTAGTGTAAAGGAATTCCTAACAGCCATTAACGATAATTAAGAGTCTTTATGAACTTTTTATAAATGAGATTATTTTTGAAAGCTTGTTAAAATGTTTTAAAAAAGTTAGAATTGAGTTTTTGACGTCGTTTGGGTCGGTACCTAATTATTTTAGATTTAGCAAATGCATAAAAGAAGTACCAAGTAGCCAAGTACCAATACTTACAAGTATTTTAAAATCCATAAGAACCAACACCAACTTACATATCGATACCTTAGTGCACAATCGTACTGAATGTTTTTTTTTGCCAGTAATGTTAAGAACCGACATCGTATTTTGCCGAAATAATTCAAGTTTCCAGCCAACCAAGAGAGCTTTTAAAATATCTATATATAGTAATGAAAACATAGCTATCAACCAAAGCTGACAGTAAGAATAGCAAGTTCCTTGAATGATTTAATTTTCATCTTATTTATGTATCTAACGTCTTATAAGGCTCGTACCGAAACAATAAGCTAATTAAAAACCATCACACTAAGAATAATAGTGCCCGGCTGATAAAAAGTCAATCCTTGTCTTTTTAAACATGATTCAGAAATTTCGTGGTTGTACATTTTGAAATGTGTCAATATCTAGATCAGTGATCTCCAAAGTGGTCTATATCGACCCCCAGGATTCGACGACGACCTGCAACGGGTCCATGTGACCGGAAAAAAGCGGGTCCATGAGAGGAACATAGGGGCCACGATATTGAATTAATCGTGACTTTATTTTTGGCTTTGCATTCATGGAATAATCCATATTCATACACAGGTAGTAGGCACACAACTACTTACTTACGTCCTACTTGCTTATAAATATGCACACATCTATCGATATTTTTATCGTAGGTTGTGTAATTTTTTTACCGATTAGACACCCAACATTATCCGTGCAGAAATCCCGAAGATTTCTTGCTAAGTTTTTACATGACAACGTAATTATTAGGAAAAGCAGGTCCACCCAATACCGAAAAAATTGCCAAGTGGTCTACAAGCCAAAAAGAAAGCAGAAAAGAAGAGAGGAGAAGAAGAAAAGGAGCCTAATCTAGATGGTGTAAAATTACCTGCTGTTGGTGGAGTTGACGGAGGTGTTCGACCGGGAGCGGCGGTTGCAGATGGAGTCGCCGCAGTTGACCACGCCGCCCTTGTTGGTGATGGAGAAGGTCCTCAGCCGGTACAGGTCGTCAGAGACGCGGGGGTTGTACGGCTTCTCGGGGAGGGAGCAGACGCGCGGGCGGGAGTGCTCCACCACTAGGGAAAAGGAGTTAATATACAAATGATTGGAGATTATAGGTGAAGAACTTAAGACTGCACCGAGCCAATGTCGAGCGTCCAGTGGCGCCCTCATTACTATTATTGTGTTTTCTAATTAACTAAATAATTTCCTTGCAATCAGACGATACGTTTTTGTAGCGCAAGTAAAAACACAATTTATGGGATATGTAACAAACTTTAATAACAATTACCCTTTCAGTAGTCAGCTTAACGGGAAATGGTGGCTACTTTTTTCCGTTAAGTTGATAACTCGAAGGTGAATTGTTATTAAACTATGCGATATACCCTATATGTTGTGTTTTCATTTGTAGTACAAAAACCTAGCGACCAATTTCAAGAAAATTCTTTCAATTATTAGAAAACACAATAATAGTAATGACGGCGCCACTGTACATCCGGCGCAGTCTTAAGTGAATGGCCTATTGCATGTAGTTGTAACACATCCTGTATACTCGTAGACCGTTTGACATTCTATATTTGAAAGACGTAAATTTCATATTAGTTTTGTACACAACAACATGCAACAGGTCCTTTACTTAAGTTTTCACCTTTAAGCTGTAATGAGGGGTGTGAAAAGCAGAATGACATCCTCCAGGCCGCTTTTTTTTAGTAAAGTGCTATTTCTAGTTTGATTTACGTATGGTCACTTTAGTATTAAAACATTATTTATGATTAAAAAATGGTCATGAATCAAAAAAAAATAGCAACGTGTTTTGTTTGTTTTATTTTACAGATTGTTCTCTCTCCATTTCTCATTGTTCTTATATACATAAAATTAATTATGCTTTGTTAAGGCCTGATTTTTTTATGAAAATTATTTCCATAAGGTGTTTAAACTACTTTACAATTCAATTTCTTTATTGAACAAGTACCTATTCATCGTTTTGTAGCAACGAACGGGTTTTTATCAATAATTTGCATTTAAGACTAATAATAATTACAACACTCAGTATACACACCTAGAAACCAAAAAATCCTTCTTTAAACATTGTCATCTAAAACTAATCAGCATTTTTTTTATTGGAATAATAAGCGTTAAGTAAACGACCTTTGAATACGTCAGTCTGTCAGCAACCTGAGCTAACGGACTCCTAAATTGTGAGTAACGTACAATGAAGTCAGGTAGTACTTAAAAACTTCTCACGTTAAGTCCAGGAAGTTGGTTAAATGATGAGTAAAGTTACCCGCGCCAGAATAATGATGTTACAATTTTAATGGCATTTTCTTCCAAACTTTTCGAATCTATGTTAAATCATTCTAATCAAGTCAAAGTTTTTGCAAAACAGAGTATATCGAAATTTTCAAGTTCGTTTGAAACTCGATTTATCGCTCAAGAGGCACGCTTCGAACACAATGTCGAAATAATTGTATCAAAGTCTGGAACTTAGTCTCAAGTAAGTAATTGTCTGCTGACATTTCAATCTAATTGAATGGTAGGCGTCTCACCTGGCAACTCTAAGAAGTTCGAAGTGCGCCTTTGTCGACCGCGGGCCGTGTTCTGAAAGTTGAGAGGGCCAATATCTTCCGCGGAGTCGCAATTAGATACCGTTGACTCCCTGGATCCCCTTCTGCTAGCTAAATAAGCGAGACCTCCCTTCATAGAGCCCCGTCGCATGGGGGAGCAAGGTCTACTGATGCTGGTAGATCGAGTTTGCGGCGTATCATCAGTGATATCTGTGAGATCTGAGGTGGATTTGCGGCAGATTCGTGAAGATGTTGTTGTTGCTTCATCGTCCGCGTCGTTGAGAATAGCGGAGGGAGTCCCAGGCATAGCGTCCATAGAGTCATCGGTGTGGCTTGACACGATGCTTGGTGACGCCACTAGCCTGGGAGAGCTCACTGTGGAAGTTGATCCGTATAACTTTCTTGTGCGATTTGGAGACACATAGCCAGGGTTGGTGTGGATATGCACTGGTGGAGGTTTCGGTGAGCGGGACTTCTCGCGGCGGCTGTGTTTTAGAGACGCGGAGTAGTGTAGGCCTTGTCGATCGATACCAGGATTGCATGGGCTAGAGCGACCTGAAGGTGACTTTTGAGGGAAATTGAAGTGCCTAGGACTCATAGGGCTACGGTGCCCATGGGCTAGGGGGGATTTTGGGGGTTGGTTGTGCTTGTCATAGCTGCAGCCGGATTGTGGGGTGTAGTAGCCTGAGGAAGAAGTGCTGGAGGTGATCGAAGGGCTCTTTTGGGGGAAGACAAAGTGGCGGGGGCTTTTTGGGGTGTGAGGCTTTGGAGAGATGGGGGGGTAGCCGCCGGGGCTGTTCACTGCCATCATGGATTTACCACTGGGCTACTGCACTCATTACACTTTTACCTGGAAACAAAGAAAACATTGTTGAATTTCTAACTTTTTAGAAAGATAGTTGAGAGTTTTTCAAAAATGACGGCCCTATTCATTTTAAAAAAAGTCACATACATACAGAACACACAATGGTAAAATATTATGAGTTCCTTAAATATGAAAGAAAATGTTAAATGTCGGCTTTAGAACGAAAATTCGAAATAATCCAATAATCTTCATCATTATAAATAACAAACCAAATTATTCTGGAATCGAGCGGTAGTATGTAGCAAAAGAAAGGTTTTAATTAGTCCGTTTCTTTAGTTTGCAGAGATACCTATCGTTTGTTACACTAATCATCTTAATTTCAATATTTTATTTGTTTTAGTAATGAAAAAAATGCTATCTACAAACATTTTACATAAAAAAGTACAGGTCGATTCACAACAGTTGGCACGAACGGATTGAACGAAAATAATGTCACCTATCATTGTGTGATCGCGTCCTTTGAACTGATGTTCTAATTTCAAACCGAAAACCTGTTACTATTTTACACACTAGTATACTTTCATTCACTCATTCAATCCATTCGTGCCAGCTCTTGTGAATCGACCTGTAGTGTACTGAATGATAATATTTAGAATAAATACATTGCGTATTAAGTCCAATTAGTCAAAGTTACATTGATTTGAGTCGATTGTGAATTGCAGCAAAGAGTATAATATTAATATGAATGACGCACTAGCTGTTGCCCGCGACTCGATCCGTGTAGAAGTCGGTTATTCGTATCCCTATGTCATTCCTCGAAGTTCAAGCTATCTCCACACTAAATTTCATCGAGATCAGTTCAGCGGCTTAGCCGAGAAAAACAAAGTTATTATTAGATTTATAACATTAGTATGAATGGATTATTGTTGTAAACTATTAATTAAAATAGCGTAAAACGGGGTGAGTAGGGACACAAGCTAAAATGAAGCATATGTTACCTAAATATACGACTGAAATTATTTCCAATAGACGTAACGTTATCGTCTATTTAATAATTGGTCTTATTTGTAACAAGTTATGACTTATTTAAAGTGGTCCCTACTCATCCCTTAATCCCTATTCACCCCGTTTTACGATACTTAATTCATGTATGACAGCAATTTTACCCAATAATTACCGCAACCCAGCAATAAATAAAGTTTGGACGTAAATTTAATTTACAATATTTCCCATAAATCAATTAAGGAATTCCTGGCTGTATCGAGTTAATATGGATCATACTCGCAAAGCGTAAAAAATTGTAATGTTAGAAAAATGCTGTCGAAATTGGGACTTTATTTACGTTAGGAAAGGGTTTATTGTTCTTTACACGCTAATGGCAGATCCACCTTTTCGGTTTGAAAAGACAACATAATAAGGTAAAGTTTGACGGGATATTGTGGGAGAACTTTGGAACAAGTGGAGTCTAGACCGGAACTGTGCGATCAACACGCAGTCAACCTGAACTTAGTTTGTGGTTCGCATATTGTTTATTGTTCTAACCTAACTACAATTTGCTGCCGGAACTTAAATAAGAAATAGGTCTGCTATTGATATTTTTGGTTTTATTATTATTTTACCCCGAAAGAAAGTGATACAATACAATACAAAACACTTTATTGCACACTAAACAAAAACATTACAGAGAAACAGTACTACTAACAATAACACAGGTAAACAACAGGCGGATAAGCGATCTCTTCCAGACAATTATGGTAGGGATAAGATGTCAAATTAAAATATTTAACACAGTAGGTGGAGTAGACTACACGCGAGCAATAACAAGAAAACTATGTTAGTTAAACTTGAGATTCTTAAAAAGAAAAATGAAAATAAAATAACTACAAAAAGTGATCAATATACGCATACTACACAAATAAATAGGTAAGAAAATATACACAAATACAAATAAACACAAAATATACATAAATAAACAGATAATTATATATAAATACTTAAATAAATATCAATACATCCTCAACAGAGAAAACATTAAAAAGACAGCCACACGACAAAAATGAACTGAGACAGTACAATTATGAAGGACTGCAACAAGAAATGCTCATGAAGAAGTTTCTTAAATATGGGCAAAGATGATGTTAGTCTATTTGATAAAAAACAGGTAGTCTATTTTATATAATTCAGTGCAGCAAAAAAAAAAACACATGAGTTTCTTCAAGTGTGTATGTATTTCCCTCAACTCCTCGACCAATCGTTGTGAAATTTGTCACAATGAGAGCTTATAGTCCGGAAACGGAAATAACCATGTGCTAGTAGATTCACTCCCAAATACCGACGTGACGAGATGTGTATAGAGCCCCGATGTGGCCAATTTATTAAATAAACTATTTCATCTCATAAAGTTCTTTTGATCCGCAAAACAAGAAAATTGAACGGATTCAAAGTCTTTCCTTTGCGGAATTGTGTCGTCAATTTAATATACGTGTACACCATAGAGCGTAAATCGTCTCTATAACGAACAATGGCGCCCAAATCACGATCAAACACATTAGTTCACTAATCAATTGCTCAGTCAGCCATGTGAATCGGTAACGGCAGGTGTGGATACGTTTCCCACAGAACCATTAGAGTCCTCTTTTGTATTTATTAAGCATGTTATAGTTATATTAGAGTGAGTTCCTTGCGGCATATTAAAAACGTATTTTACTACTTTAACTATTATTGTAATAAATTACCATGACATGGCTAAGCCGGTCAGTTTATGGTGAGGGAAAGTGACAGCGCCGTGACACTGCAATAACTCTGTCACTTACATTCACTTTAAACTGAATTGCTTAGCCGTGACAATGTTCTTAGGGACCATATCATCGATTGTAGATAGATTTAAAAAAAAAACTTTTACTTTGTTTGGGAATCGAACCCGGTTTTGAAAAAGAAAAAGCCCAAGTATAAAAAAAGGTGTCATTTCGAAGACCAACCTAATTAATTAAACTAAAGGATATGAAATATGATGCATTTTATTGATTTTAGATATCGCACACCTAGATAAAGAGTAACACAACACGAAATAATACAAAATCGAGTTATTGTGATAATCAGAATCAGAGTCAAAAACTACGTTAACTCCAAAGACACCCTGAAAAAAGAGGTATTTGAGTTGTGTTACTCTTTATCTAGGTGTGCGATATCATGTTTTATAGTAACATTTACTGCTTGTGACCTACACAATCGATATCCAAATAAAAATGAAGTAAGTTTTATTTTTCAATCGCGTCGCTATTGCCTAACGCACTCGCAATCTCAATTGGCTTCAAAGCAGAACATTGTTTTCATTTTGTATGCAGACAAGCCTTCGATTTTCAAAATGAAAACGATCGTGATCGGCACGTATCGTCTAACGCACATATTTTGAATTTTGAGTGTGTTAGGCAATAACCCCTCTGGTTCAATTCTCAAACAGAGTACAGGTTTTTTTTTAAAACAATGTATGTAAATTTTCTTGTCACTGAAATCGATGACATGGGTCCTAATCCTAAGAATACATCTTTGTATATCGTACAGTTACAGACTTGCCCATACTGACCGATCTATATGTGCCACCCTGTGTATTTCCAGCTCAGTCAAGCAGTTAATGGAGCTCCCAGTTAACCTTACACTTGCGTGGAGTAACCGAATTGACACCGGTGTTTATTGGCTTCCAACTAAAGCTAAGAAGTTTGGTGTCTGCTCTGTTTCCAGGGGATTGCGACATTGTTGTCACGGTTGGTGCGAGGCAGATGCGACAAGAGAAAATAATGTTTATTTTTTATTTCACACGAGTATGTACCAATTTTAAAGTGCTCAATGCTCTCTGCGCTTTTTATTATTCGGTTTTGTCTTTTCACTCCAAAATTCATGTATTTGTTACGGAGTTGCCCAATTTGGAAATTCCCAGACATCATGGCTTCTATAGATATTACCCTTCAATCAACTCTGTCAAAATTATTAAACATTCATTTTAGCTTAAGACCTTGGACTCAAGCGGTTCTCCCAATTCGTTTTGGCGGACTTGGTATTCGATGCTCATCTAGCGTGGCACTACCTGCTTTCCTGTCCTCCGCTTATGGTTCGTTGCCTCTCGTCAGTATTATCTTAAATATTCCACAGATACTTGACGTTGAGATTGCCAACCTGGTGGAGGCCAGGGACGCTTGGTGTGAGTCGTGTCCAGGAGTGGATATGCCAGTCAAGAGGCATATCCAAAGAGCATGGGATACACCTCGCCTCGTATCAATTCATGAATCTCTCATACAAAATAGTCCTGATGATACGGATCGTGCCCGTCTCCTCGCTGTCTCAGCAGGCGAATCAGGTCACTGGCTCAATGCTCTTCCTTCCCGCAATATAGGCACAGTCTTAGACCCAAGCTGCTTGCGCATTGCAATAAGCTTGCGGCTTGGAGCTAGAATATGTGAACCTCATACTTGCTCGTGCGGGAAGGGAGTGAGTGAGCTGGGTCGACATGGCCTTTCATGCTCTAGAAGTGCCGGCCGTTTGTACCGCCACGGCACAATTAATGATCTGATCCGTCGTTCGCTTGCCACTGCCTCTGTACCAGCTGTCCTGGAACCAGCAGGTTTGCATAGAGACGATGGCAAGCGACCAGACGGAGCTACTTTAGTGCCGTGGAAACTGGGTAGGGCACTGGTGTGGGACGCGACATGTGTTGACACATTCGCCCTGTCCCACGTACAGTCAACCCGTAATCGAGCCGGTGCAGCAGCTGATCAGGCCCAAACCATCAAGCGCCGCAAATATTCATCTTTATTAAATAATTACGAATTTATGGCGCTTGCAGTAGAGACTATGGGACCTTGGTCAGCCGATATGAAAAGTTTTATAAAGGCCCTATCATCCCGGCTCATAGACGCCTCCGGAGATCCTAGAGCTGGTTCTTACCTCTCCCAAAGGATTGGGCTAGCTATCCAGAGAGGTAATGCAGCCAGTGTTATAGGGACTATGCCGCGCGCGGACCTGCTAGAGGGGGTATTCTTTTTGTAGTGGTGATTTTTATTTTAATCTTTAATTTTTCAGTAGCTTAGTTTTATTTTAATTAAAATAAGTTTAGTTTTTTAACTTTGAATTGTAGATACGATTGTATTGTAGTATTACAATAAAATTGTTGTTATAATTAAAAAGGGACCCCGACGTTTATTAGGGACTTCATCCTTGAAAAATACGCTTAAAGATCACATTTGACGTCTTCTTTTGTTCGTTGAATGATTTTACAAATGTTACTTTATTGATATTATGCTCTTAATGTAATGTTCGTGCTCGTTATGTTAATTTCATAAAATTTTATATTTGATAAAACCTTAACAATATCGGTTTTCAACTGTTTTCTATCGCTATTCTTACTATATCCTACTCTTACTTTAGTAATAAAGGAAAAGGAACAAAAACTTTTTTAAACTTGAATAATGGTATATCTAGTGCGGCATGGATTACGTAACCCTTTGAATGAACCTGCTTCTTTTCAATCAATCAATGTTATTTTACTCAAAAACACTGTCGCATAAACCATATTTTCTACGTTTCTCGGAAATGTGCGACGCTTCTTCGTACCATTAGTCTTCTCTTGGGAAGGGCTGAAAGATTTTTAACGTGAAAAAGTGCCCGTGCGGCCGGCTTTATCGTTTTTTATCTGTTGATGTTCACGGAAAATACAATAAATTTTAAGTTTATCATAACAAAACGCCATAAATTGATAAATGTAATTGAAATTCAAATAAAATAAAAACACAATTGATCTGCCCAACTCGCGATCTCCCATGATTTGGCCAGCACCCGAAGGGCTCGGATACCATTTGTCACAAGTTTCGGTCCTACGTCAACGTCTCTCATCAGCCACATCAAAGGACGACGAGTGATGACCCCCATTTCACTGCCGGGGGGGCATCAGTGGAAGAAAATGGAGTCGTAGAATCGATGTACCGATGACTCGGACCAGTGGAAGGTTACAAAACACAATGTAGTAATTTTATGGTAAGTAATTTGGGGAAACCTTAAAATATATTTGAGCAGAGAGGTTTGTCTGAGAGCATGACGAAAGAAATAGATGGTCTCTGACAAATCATACTCTAATATAGCGATCTCCACTGTCCCACTGATCCAGTCACCAGTATTACACAACCCTACAACATTATGCTGGCGCCACACGCTTGGCGTTTGCGGCAAACCCTGCAGGACGCAACTATATCTTAGAGTGAGCACGATGTATTTCCATCTCATTCCAATGTATAGCTGCGTCCTGCAGAGTTTGCGGCAAACGCCAAGCGTGTGGCGCTGGCATTAAATAAAAGTACACAAGTGCGACCATATAGATGTAGGAAAACATAGATCCCGTGTTGCCAAAGGTCAAGTGTAGTGCGTAAAGCGTGTAGCCAATATCGATACTAATATTATAAATGCGAAAGTGTGTCTGTCTGTCTGTCTGTTATTACCTCTTCACGCTTAAACCGTAGAACCGATTTAGATGAAATTTGGTGCATAGATAATTTGAATACTGGGAAACGACATAGGATAGTATTTTTGTATGGAGCTACGATATAAACGAGTTCCACGGGGACGGAGTCGCGGGCAGAAGCTAGTTATTGCTAAACCGCATAGGGTAAAGTCACCAGTGGTCAGTCAGAGACCAGTAGTGGACCTTATATGAGTGCAAAGAGTGGAAAATATGTCTATCGTACTCTTCCCACTCATACAAAGTACAGGCATAGGCTGACTACAGGTCTCTGGCTGACCACTGGTGACTTTACCCTATCACTGACAGCAAATTTACGCACACTAATGCAGAGTTACACACTGACACGCCTAAACGACTCTTTTTAACGAAGGGCATTTGTAACAGGTGCGAAGAGTAACGTATTAGCCGTTTTTATACTCCCTATGCTTTTCTATGAGTACGACGCTAGAGTTACCCGTGTGAACGGTTGACTCTGGCAACACAGCTCTTCCCACTTGGACAATATTTACCAACTCGTGTCCGCGTACTCAAAAATAAACAGACTTCTTGTTCCCCACCATCCTAACTAGTAACTAGCATTGTACTGACATGAAACTTTACAAACTGTGCAACTTTCCTGTGAGAATTTCTCGGTAACTTTTTAAAATATGTCGTATCTAGGAACAGAAAATATTTATCGCTGTCGATTTCGGATTTGGTGCAATTTGGGTACAAATCTTGTGAATTAATATTTGCAACGAAACAACACAACAAACAAATATAAAGCCTATTTAAATAAAATATTAAAATCAAATAATACATAAATAGACACGGACACAGATAAAACTTTTTTTTTATTACTTTGTCTGTTATGCTTTCACGGCTAAACCACTGAAGCGATTTATATGAAATTTGGTATGGATGTAGCTCAACCCCGAGGAAATACATAGGGTATTACGAGGATGGAGTTAAGGGCAACAGCTATTATAAATAAATAATTATAATATTTATAATTATTTCAATTACTTTTTCGAATCAAATCGGAGAAATACTGGAAAAGGGCCGAATCTTAAGTACCCGAAACCGACGTGCGTGCATGACTCGATGTATGAATGTGGAAGAAGCGAAAGAAAGGGGTTTGGGTAAAAGTGCCATTTGTAAAAGTTGTGCATTTTCAAGGTGAGCGGCCATTAGTAAAAGTGGTAAATTATGATAGAATAATTTAAAATAAACATGTTATGTTATGTAATGTAATACTCTAAAGTGCATCGGAGCCGAGATATTTAATATTCTTACCTGGGCGTACTTTTAGTACCAAAAACTGAACACTTAAATCTTAAATATCTCGACTCCGATATAATTAAACGCCATAAATTATACATATCTATGTGTATTTCGAAATCCTCTAAATAACTATGTTAAAATCATACGAGACCGTGGAAAAAAAAATTACAATATTCTTCAAATAAATTTACCCAATGATAGCAGTAAGTGGAAAGAAGTGGTCTCTGCCTACCCCTCTTGAAAACAGGCGTAATTTAATGTAAGTATCTATGTATGTAATTGTAATAGTCTTACACAAATTAGTCTAACTAGTCCCAAACTGAGTCTAACTAACCATCAGGTGGCTGTGAGCCTGTTCGTCTTCTAAATGTACAATTTATTATGATATTTGATATTTCATTTCTCATGTCGAAATTTGCTAATTATGTTAACAAACATGCTTAATGTCGAGCAGTATCGACGATAGAATTATTTGAATTGTTCCGTACGATGTTCCACATTATGAAATTCAATAGAATTGGTTTGTATACCATTAAGCCTTGGGAAACACAAAGCCTTCCTAAATTTCTGTGAACTTTCCCGGACAGTAAATTATGGTCTTGTAGCAAACATTTTCCAATCGATATTGATGTCTATAGTAAGATTTTGTCTCACTCTTGCTTTGAGAAGGAAGAAAAAGACGGAAAGTGGTAGAAAAGTGATCGAATCAAAGTGGAATAGATTCCTTAAATTACAGTTTAAACTATTCAAAGTTACATAAACACAAGTTTAAATTTGTATACGTATGTAGAGGTGTTGACACACTCGTACCATAATAATTTAATTATTAACATGGGTCCTTGAAACCGTACCTTTTGTGTTAATGAAGTTTTGATAGACGCCTATTTATTTATGACGGCCTGGTACTTTTAACTGAATCGTCATGTGGTTTACAGCTCGGCCACCGTTACGATTAAGATAATAAGAGCTATCACAACGTTAAAATACGATAACAATTATAAGTAGAATATAGATATGTTGTTGAATATAGGTCTTGTGTATACTTACACTAGCGACCCGCCCTCGCTTCGCTTCGGTTTATGTGAGTATGATATACAGGATGAAATCTGTCGTGAATCAAATGATCACCTCTGTGTTGTACCCACGAATATGAACAATTTTCACTATCGGACTAACTATGAAATCACGAAAAAAAAACTGCTGTTTTATAGAAAAGTTCAATACGTTCTTGACCAAAATGTATGAAGCAGCTGTTTTTTTTTCGTAATATTTGTCTTTTGGTCCCATAGTGAAAGTTGTTCGTATTCGTGGGTAGAACACAGAGGTGATCATTTGATTCACGACTTATTTTTCACCTTGTATAACCAGCCTTCCTCGATAAATGGGCTATTTAACACTGAAATAATTTTTCAAATCGGATCCGTAGTTCCTGAGATTAGCGCGTTCAAGCAAACAAACAAACAAACTCTTCAGCTTTATAATATTGATATAGATAGTTGCAGTCTTAATGTTACAAAATGATTATGCAAATGCAAAGTGCGTCAAATCAAAACCCACTCTTTACAAGCTACTTTGTTCCACTTTGATTGAGCTCATCTTGCTTTTAAATGGTAATTGTATTATTAATGTCATGACAGAACCTGCTTTATACTTTGAACAAGCCAACGTTTATGACAGCTCTTACTTTCAAGTGAAAAAGAGCTATCATAACTAATATTAGCCTCTGCCCGCGACTTCATCCGTGTAGATTTCGAGTATCGATAATCCTTCTAAATAGTAGTCTATGTGTTAATCTAGGGTATAACTTATCTCCATTTCTTATCCAAATCCATATAGCCGTTGTAGCGTGAAGAAGAACACATAAATTGGAACAGTGGCCCGCTAAGCCGTGATTTCTGTGAACTCGTATGAATCCTCCACGTGTAATAAAGCCACGTACACGTGGAACTTGTTTCCTGGTAAGTATACGTATTTACATACTTGACATCTCCTTCGCGTTTTAAAAAAAAACCTTATCCAAACAGAGTGGTTATTGCTTAACGCACTCGCATTCGCAATTGTTTTCATTTTGAAAATCGAAGGCTTGTCTGCAAACAAAATGAAAACGACGCAATTTTCTGAAAACCCACTGTCAGTACTGAACAACGTAGAACAAGTTGTGAAATAATATCTTCAGTGGTTTTGGCCACAGTTAAGGATATTTGTCTTTACCCATCCTAAAAAACCCTTGCACGTCTCATATTCTTAATTATACTATTCTACAAAAACTAGAGCTAGATTAAAACCTTTTTGTTGCTATAGGGAGGAAATCTTCTGCAAGATACCCGGTGTATTGGAAAAATGTCGGGTTATCTAGGATTTTAGATTTTTACCTACTAAAATCACAGTATAAACAGTAGCTCCTCTTCAAACGAGGATATATCGCACGGCTTGCATGTGTGCGGTCTCGACCCTACGCAACGCCGCAAGCTTCAACAGGATGGACCAAGCCGGTTTAGTCGAGGCCACGCCCGCGTTTAGTAGCGCATCGACGCAAACCTAGCGCCCTAGGTGCAATAGGTAACAGGAACTAATAAAGGGTCGGAAACGAACTTTTCGTTGATAAAACCCTCCCGTTGGTCAGCAGCTGTGCTAGTTATAGGCTCCAGAATTTCCATAGAACCTGCGCGAGAACCTCCGATACTTTATGTATCGCACACGACCCCTCGTCCTCCTAATAGTAGCGTCTTACGACAGGCAGGAGGAAACTGCAGCAGTCCTGGGGGGTATTATGACATGACTATGCAGTTCATTTTACGGTGAGCGTAAACTCTGTCCTTTTCTCTCAGCGTAAACAGAACTGCATAGCTACCTCATAATACGATAATCGACGACGTACGTCATAATTGACGACGCGATAGCCTAGTTGGTAGTGACCCTGCCTACGAAGCTAGAGGTCCTGGGTTCAAATCCCGGTAAGGGCAGATATTTGTGTGATGAGCTCGAATATTTATTCCTGAGTCATGGATGTTTTCTATATATTTAAGTATATATTTCTCTATATAAGTATGATTATCGTTGTCTAGTACCCATAGTACAAGCCTAGTGCTTAGTTTGGGACTAGGTCAATTGGTGTGACATTGTCCCCTGATATTTATTATTATTATTTATTATCCACAGAATGAGAATGAGAATAACGCCCCTGGTCCCGTGCTGCAGAGACGAGAGATTTAAAGATACATTTCCATCCGTCTGGTTCAATATTCGGCATACTTTCGATTATGTAAATACCTTTTTTCGTAACTATATAAGTAACGTACTATTTTAATAACACAAATCTGTTGTAGTTGTTTTCAGTTCGCTGACTCATCGTATTTCTAAAAGTTTCAACTCTCGAACTTCGAAGCAACTTCTGGCAGGCTCTTTTTAGACTGTATTTGTTGGCTGGAAAATATTCAAGCTTTCGCAGGAAATTCCAAGCACATGGATCTCACTAAAGTTTTGGCACGCAGCAATATGATTTAAACTGTTTCATTATGGTTGTGACCCTGCCTACGAAGCTATTATATGACTCGTATTTGTGTGATGAGCCCGAGTATTTGTTTGTGAGTATTGGATGTTTTCTTTGTATCTAAGTGCTTATTTCTCTATATACTTAAGTATTTATATCGCTACCTAGTACCTACCTATAGTACAAGCCAAAGCTTAGTTTGTGACTAGGTCAACTTGTGTGAGATGGTCCACTGTCCCTTGATATTATGGTAGCCATAAGTTTTGCATACATTTCGCAGATCCAGATATCAACGGAGCAAATCCATTGAAACAATGTCATAGAGCTGTCACACTTAGGACATTTCGTGCGCCAAGGACTAAGGTGGAATGCCTCTCTAAATTAATAACGGGACAGACAATGCCTAGTTAGTTGGTTAACCTTGCGTCGGCATTGATTTGTTATCTAATCTGTGGCATTGATATTCTAAATTCAAAATGATCGCACTTAAATATATTTTTCCGAGAAAGTACTTACCAAAACGTAACTCTACTTGGAGTTCGACTGTACCAGCATGTTAACAAATAGTTTAACGAAACGAAAAAAATACTTTCCGTTGGGACATTAAGTACCTACTGTTTTTTCATTCTTACATTTATTTTCTCGAAGTTAACCAAGCGAAGTTAACGACTTTCATTCGCTATCAAAGCGTTTTGCAGTGTTACACAAAATTGACAAACAACCGAAAGCGACTTCCAAAGGCAATATAAATTGACGATGTATCCGAAACAGCCGCATCAAAATTGAAATAAAAACCTCACATACCTACTCCTAAAATTGAAAGAGCACATCTACAATCTGAACCATAAACGAGATACATCCCTCAGCCTTGACAATAAGATCGTCAATGAATTGAGTTCTAAAACAGATAGGGTTTTTTCAAAGGCATCGCTAACCGCGGGGCGATAAAATGTCGTAACTCAATTTTCTCGAAGCCAGAGCACTCAATCTTTTCATCTGATATTTGCATAAGCGGAATGAAACCAGCCTTGATTGGTTCGGTATCAAAAGACAGCAAACAAATTTCAATTTTGGATCGAATCTTTGTTTATTATTTGGTTATAGATTTTCGTAGGGTACCTACCATCATTTTCAAATTAAGGTAACCTTCAACCTATCATTGATCCATTTTATCATCATACATCACACCAGCTTTATTTAAAATCTATGAGAAGGCCATCGAACCCATCTAGCGTTTCTCTTCGTTTAGTTTTTAAACCAATCTTGTCACTGGTAGATGACGTGATACGAAAAGTCACGTGGTGTGCCAGTGACGCGATTGGCCCTCAGGTGGTAAATGGGATCTGTGATCCATAGACATTTGCATTCTCAAAACTACAATCTTAACACTGCAATCCTAAGATCGCAAATACGTTGCCGTCCCTGAAAACTAAGATGGAATGCCACAGTATCATTGAATTATAAAAGTACGCTCGTATGGAAATCGACGTTCAAGATTTATGTACAGTTAGTTTACTTTACATGATTTTTACACAAAAGGTCAGATACTTAGTATTCCCGTTTTAATATTATTATTTTAATCTAAAGTGTTGTTAGTCTCCTTGTATTCATTTATGAAATACTTGTAGTTATTCTACTTTTAAATTAAATATGTCTTTGTCAACGTATGTAACACGATATTTAGTTTGAAATTATTTACCCAAATCATTGCACCCATCACACACCCAAACACCGGTCTGCATTTCTTTCTCAGTTTCATAGTCTTATGCAAGTCACACCGACTTTATCCGTCCAGTACCTACACCCACTTTCGCTGAACCTTGGGAACCTTCAAGTTTACCCGGGTCAGTCGTCCGATCACGCCTCGGCGAGTGGTCGAGGTGTTATTACGGAACTTTGGAGGCGTCGTCGAGGGCCCTCGAGGCGGTAAGGCGGTATCTGGCGAGTAGAGGGTTATAAGGACGAGCGTTGCGAGCCGATTGCGACTTTAACGAATATTTAGAAATCACTTTCCCAAGCGTGTTATTGACTTTCTTTGTAGGTATGTACAATGTACACTTTGCCTGATGACCTTAAATTAGAAAATAAGAACTCGTTTAAAAATAAGTTGACAAAATGGCTACAGGATAAATATTTTTATAGTGTAAAAGAATATTTGGCAGTTGACATAGGCAATTAATTAATTATTTGATATTTTTATAAATATAGAGACTTGATATACAGGGTGTCTCATTCAAATCGGTCAGTATGGGAAAGTCTGAAACTATAAGACATACGAAGATTTGTTCTTAGGAACCATGTCACCGATTTTGATAAAAAGAAAAACTGCATTCATACATTTGAAAAAAAACTGTACCCAGCTAGGGAATCGAACCTGGTTGTTTTGAAAAAATAAACTTACACTATTTCTATTCAGATATCGATTGTGTAGGTCTTAAGCAGTAAATGTTTCTAAGAAACATGATGTTTAAAATGAATAAAATGCATTGTTTTCACATACTTTAATTTATCATAGTAGGTGTTCGAAGTGACCACGTTTTTTTTTCAATACAATATTCAACACGTTTAGGTAAAAACAATTTTACATGCCTGAACTTGTTGAATATTGTAACGGTGGTCACTTCGAACATCTATTTAAATAAATTAAAATTATGTGAAAACAATGTATTTTCTGGATTTTAGACATCATGTTTCTTAGAAACATTTACTGCTTAAGACCTACACAATCGATATCTGAATAGAAATAGTGTAAGTTTATTTTTTCAAAACAACCAGGTTCGATTCCCTAGCTGGATACAGTTTTTTTTTCAAATGTATGAATGCAGTTTTTCTTTTTATCAAAATCGGTGACATGGTTCCTAAGAACAAATCTTCGTATGTCTTATAGTTTCAGACTTTCCCATACTGACCGATTTGAATGAGACACCCTGTATATTGACATGTTACAAATTGACGACTCGGAGAATGTTAGCTTAATATTGTAGGTATTTGATACAGGTTGTCGACTATAACGTTTATGGAGAATAGGTGTTTTTGCTATGACATCGTAATAATTTGCACACCTGCATGCAGGTTGAATATGCAGAAACAAACTAAGCCCTAAGATCCTCTCATGTTACCATATTCTGGCAAATAAAGAAATTTTGATTTTGATTTTGAGTTTGATTTTTAATACATTGTAACCCCCTTACTATAAACGTTGAGTAAACGTGGTATAGCTATAAAATATTTTGTCTTTATCTGTCATTGGGACATTTGAATTTGACAGATAAGGATAAAACATTGTATAGCTACCTATATAATACCCGTTACTCAACGTTTATTAGTAAGAGGGTTAGTAGGTATGTTTGGGTCAAATCATTTGAACTTCCCGGGGACCATTGAGCTGAAATTTGGTATACCTACGTAACTAGGATGACAACAATAATATGGCACCATCGAGCTGCTCTGATGATGGAGTCGGAAGGACAGGATCTCCGCCATACTTAACGTCGTGGGTCTACGTGTTACGTGTTGGAACTCATACGTTTGATCATGATAAGCTGTTTCAAATGGAATCAAAACCAAAAAATATGCTTTCGTCTTAGTAACATTATTAGACTTTTTGGTTTCGGTCCTATTTGAAACAGCAATGAAGAATGTAGGAGAGTGATAATACCTATTTTTAACACTGTTTTTTTTTTTTGGCAGAAATCGTAAAAATCGACGAGGACAAACTGTTTAAGGACAGGGATGACCCTGTCCTGGTTCTGGGATAAGACAAGCCAGTTTTGAGACCGTGGGAATTAACTCACACAACTAGAAAAGGTCAGAAGAAAAAGAAGAAGAAGAAGAAGAAAGAATTAAATAAAAAAATCAAGGAAACAACTCAACACAAAGGTGTCAATGCAGATATAACTTAAGCCCAATGTTTAAATAGTAAACTTCTTTATGGACCTTCTCATTGAGGACTCCGTTTTCATTAATTAGTTAAAGATTGTTTACGCAGATAGTAACATAAAAGATGGCGAGTGAGAGCCACAGGAGGTGCAAAACAGAAGGTTAAAATGTCCAAGGTTTTTCAAAATTATCTACCAGGTAGCAGCCGCATTTCAGCCGCATATGGAATAGCGGTGTTTCCTTACTTGAGTATCATGTAGAATGTAGACAGTAAAATGTATCAATTTTTTTTTTTACTGTCGTTAAAACACCTCTATGAGGGTCTGAAACTCTGAATGATCGGCAGAATCTATACTTAGTGATCTTTTTAGATGTTTGTTGATAAGGAGGGGTATTTTTTAAAGAATTTTTAGTTAAGAACCCAGAATAAGAAACAGATACAACAATTTTAATCATATACTTAGAAGAAGAAGAAGAAGAAATACATTTATTCACTACACAGAAGACAAATGAAAGATAACAAACAATGTGACAGAAACCGCACGGAGTGTGTGTCCTCGCGGTAGCGAATCGGACACTGACTAAACACTGGCTGGTTTTATTGTATAAACTGCGTTGTAAGAATTGCATACTATATCAATTGCTCTTATGCGTGGTAAAAGTATAGGCACAGGCTAAATACAACATTGACCTACTGTTTTTGTGCTACTCTGTGGAAAAAGGGTTTGATGGGTTTTCAAGGACTCAGAATTGAAAGGCCTCTGATAAAATAAGTAAAGATATTTCAAATACCTTTCAATATTTTAAATTAATGTTAAGTAAAAGATAACAAACGGGAGATTACAGACTGCGGCGTGGTGCTTACTTTTAATTTAAGTAACTACTTCTTTTCTTTTTAAAGCCATTTTTCTCTTTAGAATAATAACGGTGGGTTACAATATTTAATCTATAGCTTGTTAAAACCTAAAAAAGTTACAACGTCATATTTTTTGGGAATACCGACCGACATTATGAATATTTTTTCTCAATATTTAACTGTCAGAATTTTTATTTTCCCAAAACTTATGTCTTGCTGGACCTATTTTAGATTAAATGCATAATATAATAAAGATAATAAAGTTAAAAAAGATAAAAGATATTTATTCAGTAAGTAGGCCGCACGGGGACTTTTACACGTCAAGAATCTACCAGCGCTCCCCAAGAGGACTACTGCTGAGTAGAAACGCCGCAAGAAACTCAGCAGTCAGTCGTTTTTTAACCATATTTAATACTACAAGGATTCTACTTAATTAAATGCTAGATTTTAGGTTAAATCAAATCAAATCAAATCAAATCATTTATTCTGTAAGTAGGCCCTGTAGGCACTTTTACAAGTCTGAGTCTACCAGCGCTTCCAAAGAGACCACTGTTGAGAAGAAGCGCCGCAAGAAACTCAACAGTAAGCCGTTTTTTAAAAATAAATCACTTATTACAATACTAAACTTAAGCTACATAATTTAAATGTCATAGGGATGTACAGGTCCCAGTAGTAATAATAATTAAATACATCAAAATGTCAGATTAAAATAAATAATACAATTTCGGAGATGTAAACAGGCTCCAGGTAATATAGGGTGAATCTACCAGCGCTTCGGACGAGACCATCATTGCGGAGAAGAAGCGCGAAACTAAGTTACATTAAGTAAAGTAAGTTACATTAGGTAATAAAGTAATAAATAATAATTTCTTAAAACTACCAAAAATAAAATCATTACAATTGTAAGGTCAATAAACCTTAAATAAAAACAAACAAACAATAAAACACTATGAGAACAACACGACGAGGTCTCTACGTCAAAAGCCATAACTAGAATAATTTATTTAACAAAAAGTCCTTGCAAACGTGAACAGACCGGACCCCACAAACAGCACCCGTTCACGAGTATGACGCGTATCTCAGCCATCGCCTCTCTCAACCATATGTTCGGGAAAGTGGCGACCCGATCAACGACGCCGCCGTAAGCAAAGACCTTTGAGCGAGCGTGACATGCTCATGCTGCCGGACAACATAAAAGTAATATTGTGTGAAGCAGCTGTCCGGCGAGAAACATCACAGTGTGTTCTTAATTAAAAGCGTCTTGTACACACAAGAACTAGAAAAGATAAAATACAAATAGTAAACATAACATTGATTGCTTGAATACACAGTTTGCTTAAAGGCTATGCTTATCAAGGTACCTAGAAAAATTCTACGAGTAAATATACCTGACACTATTTAAAGACATCTTGGTCACCAATGAAGTCATTTACAGTGTAATATGCCCTACCCAACAAGCAGCGCTTGATGTGGGACTTAAATTTATTGAACGGCATATTGACGATATCAGAAGGTATCTTGTTGTAAAAACGTATACAGTTCCCCACAAACGAAGTGCTTACTTTACGGAGACGGTGACCTGGAAGAGCGAGCTTATCCCTATTTCTAGTATTTAAGTTATGAACGTCGCGGTTATGCCTAAAATCATGTATGTTTTTGCGTACATACATGATATTCTCAAAGATATATTGAGACGCGACTGTAAGAATGTTGATTTCTTTAAATTTATCCCTAAGTGAAACACGAGACCCCAATTGATAAATCGCACGTACAGCCCTTTTCTGTAGTACAAAGATAATTTGGATGTCAGCCGCTCTTCCCCACAGCAAAATTCCGTAGCTCATAACACTATGGAAATAACTATAGTACACCAGTCTCGCCGTCTCGACGTCAGTAAGTTGTCGAATTCGCTTTACCGCATAAGCCGCCGAACTTAGTTTACCTGCAAGTGTGGATATATGCGCACTCCATTGCAGTTTCGAGTCAAGAGTGACACCTAAAAATACTGTTCTATCTTCGAATTCCAGTGGCTCATCCTTCAGTCTTATTCTATCCACATTCATACTTTTCACGTTGGAAAGAGAAAATTTAATGCACTTGGTTTTCTTGGCATTTAAAAGTAAGTTGTTGGCTGTAAACCAGTCAACAATTGTAGACAACGCAACATTGATGTCATTATAATTATCCCGTTTCCTATCCACTTTGAATATAAGTGACGTATCGTCAGCAAACAAGACTATTTCAAGTTTATCGCGCACTACATACGGGAGATCGTTAATATAGATTAAAAATAAGAACGGGCCCAGGATAGAGCCTTGAGGCACTCCCATAGCAACAGATGACCCAGAAGATTGTGTTCTGTTAATGTCTACCCGCTGAGTTCTATGAGCAAGGTAAGATGTAAGAAGATCAAGGGCACCGTTTTTGATGCCATAGTAGCTTAACTTCCGCACTAACGTAACATGATCAACACAATCAAATGCCTTGGACAGATCACAAAACACTCCAATTATATCCAATGATTTCTCCCAGGCATCAAAGATATGTTTTACCAAAACTGAACCGGCATCGGTAGTAGATCGTCCTTTGGTAAATCCGAATTGACTGCTATGAAGTAGCTTGTATTGATTAAAGTGTGAGGATATTTGATTAAGAATTAATTTCTCAAAAACTTTACTTTACTTGCTAGTTAGTTAACGGGTAGGTTTAATTTACAAAACATTACTTACATTCGTTTATATCGCGTGTCAAATGTGGATAAAGCATCCGTCACTCTCGTACTTAAATATTTACGTGTCAGAAAGTGACGGATGTTTTATCCACATTTTGTCACGCGATAAATTTGGAAATGAGATAGTTTATACGCTGGAATAACATATACTTAGGCTACTTTTAATCCCGGAAAATTTTAAAATTCCCAAGGGACTAACGTTAATCGAAATCTACGCGGACGAAGTCGCGGGCAGTAAGTACTCATTTTTTTAGGCACTCACAAACTTGTAGATAAACCGCAAACGCTTGCAACAAGTTCCTTTGATTTGTGCATCATAAACCGACACTATGTCAGATCGGTTGCAAACGCTTGCAAGTCTGCACAAGCCAAGGCAAATGGTCTATCCAGCCAGACGTTTGAATTTGTGATGATTTATCGAGGATTGGCAAGCGTGTGGAGCCGGCATCAAAGAAGACGTTAAAGTGAAAAAGCACTAAAGTGTGTAACTAGTTATTAGGCCGACCGTACTATGATTACATGATGAATGACAAAAAAGCAGTCAGCAACACAAGTTTTATTGCTGACTTTTTAGATAGTTATAGCGCGCACCCTGTGCACCTTTACTGTAGGTCGGAATTCGATTGCTGCAAAAGCTCAGGTTTTCGTTGATGCGTGCGATACTTGAATTTTATGGCTGATATGAATTCAACCGGATATCCTTTAATGTTGGCAGCTATACCGATAAAAAGTAATGGCGTTGTGCTGACACTTCGCATTACAGTTTGAATTCGAATAACACGCATTGGGAAGAGGCAAACTATAAGTTTTTTCACCAAAGTTTCAGGAAACTTTCTGAGGACTTCCAGTTCTTGGTGACATCACATGTCTTTATCTTGGTGTTACCTCGATTAAATCGCAGAGATTTATCTGTCAATTGTATGAAATCCACCTGGACCGAGATTCTAGACGGTAAAAACCACATCTTCATTGACCTGGGGGGTTATTATGACACTATTATGTTATGATACTATGCGGTTCATTTTACGGTGAGTGTAAGGGACAGAGCTATGGCAGTTATATAGCTCTGTTCTTTTTCTCTCAGCGTACACAGATTTGCATAACTATGTCATAATAACCCCCCTGATTCTCTTAAAAACGCGGTTGAATGAACGAACGAGTGAATGTCACAGCGGCGAGTTTACGTAGTACCGCCAGAGCAAACAAAACACATTTTAGCGGGTGCATTCTCAATTAGGCAGCCTTAAACTTTCGACTCTCATCGACAGTAGCCATGCACCCCTGATATAGTATTGTCAACGTTACGGTAGCACTTATTGACAGTAATGGCGGCCAATTTAAAAAATAAAAAATAAATAAAAAAGATGTTTATTCAGTACCTAAGTAGGCCGCACGGACACTTTTACCCGTCAAAAGCAATACCGTGACAACAGATGTTAGAACAACATAGAAAGGCTCCAGAGATTTGACTCTACTTAGTTTGACAGCTGTAATTCACTTGACAGTGACAGCTTTTATTCAGATATCATTACTTCTACTATATCGAAGCAAGATAGACTAAACCAAAGTGGAATAGAGACCTTGTCTTTTGTTAATTTTATAAATTGCTACTTGTAAAATACGGTCTTGAGCGGTTGATGGTGACAAAGTGGTCTCAAAAAGGTTCGGTTTTCAAGTTACATCGAACACTTTGCTGCCTATTCAGCTGTCCGTCGACCCTTTTGAGACGGGCCGTGGGGAGATGTGGGTAAATCACTCGGAAATTGCAGTCTTTAGGGTATTTATTTAGTTACTTATTCACCTTATTAAAGACAAGCGGTTGCCGGTGACTCGGTCTACGTAGAAGTTGTTTGACACTCGCGGGAAGTTTAATGCAATTTAATTCAATGATTTATTGATAAAATATTAAATGTTACACGTCAACTTTTATTCATAATAATATATTACTTATTTTATTTTACTACTTTATTTCTTGTGTGGTAGCTGGGTTAGAATAGTGTCATTCCATGTCTTCCCGTGGATGTCGTAAGAGGCGACTAGGGGAATATAAATAGGCTTGCAGTACTGTTAGGCGATGGGCATGCAACCTGTCACTAATACCTACGGTGGTAAACATCTTAGCTTATTTGTGCAAAATGTGGTTACAGAATTTTCAACAAGTTTTTAAAGTTGTAGGTAATACTGTAGCTCAGCCTACCCCCCTCTGGGATTATAGGTTCAGGTATGTATGTATGTTACTTTCTCATTTATAATTCCCGTGATTTCGGGCGCGTAGAATTACTTCTACTATTTCTACCCGTTGGAGGTCGACTTCCGAGAAATACTTTCTTAGTGCACCCCTAGTATTCCAGGACTATTTCCTCGAAATTTCAAACCATTAGTTGAAGGTTTAGAGTGTTGTCTGTCAGTTAGTGAGTTTGTCGATCACAGAAGACGAATAATTATGTACATTCAGCAGCATAATTGTGGGTAGTTAAAGAGCACTAAAATATTTACGTACGCTCTTATTATCTTGACGATAGAATTGTGTTACGATAATTGAGAACTTTTCGGCTGTCCACCTAATTTTGCTGTTGACTCTTCAAAGAAAAAGATAAAACAGAAAGTAAGAAACCATTACTTACCCACCCTAACTAATTAACCCTTAAATTTCTATTTAAACATGTAATTTGTCCCTGATTACTAGACTTACGGAAGGCACCGTTTCATATTATCAACTTGTTTGCTAACAAAAGGTTTAATTGGCAGAAATCTTTGCTTTGCTTTTTTAATACGAGTATAAATTTCCTAAAGGTGCATTCCTTTACAAAAGGAACAAAACCGTTAATTAAACGAACAAAATTCCATTATTCAAATAAAAGAAAGAAAGAAAGAAAGAAAATCATTTATTTTAAAAGCATCAACTCATTTCTCCAATGGACGTAACCTTTACGTCATCTTAATTTATAACCACTAAATCAAATGGGTTATTCCGGTTCGTGTCCAAACTTTTCCACTAAATTCATTACAGTTTACTTCCGAGCCAGTAGCCTTAGGGTGTGGCCACGAAATTGTGCGGCAGCGTTAGCGGGGATGGGAAACAAATGCATAAAAATCACTGAATATGGCGACCAGCGGCATATTTTGTATGACGTGAAAGAGGGAAACGAGCACACAGGCCACCTAGTGGTAAGTAGACTCTGTAACCCATAGGCATTTTCAAGACTAGAATCTTAAGACGGTAATCCTAAGCTGCAAACGCGTTGCCAACTCTGAGGACTAGGATGGAATGCCATGTAATTTTACCGGTTGTCTTATCCCCCGTACCGCAAGACACAACAAAGCGAACCCTCTACAAGGTCCCACCACCACCACTACAATTTAAACAATTCTAAAAACAAAAGCTTTAAAAAACCCAGCTGCATATTTTGATGTTGTCATCAGGTATTGTAATTGATACCTTTAACATCATATTCTTGTTTTGACACATAATTCATTTTCAAAGTTATATTAGACCGCTAATCGCTATCATAATCGATTTTCGAAAACTATCAAGATGTATGTAATTGACAGGCAGCTTACGTCAATCCTATACGTTTTCGATAGCGACAATTAAAATTACCGTAAGTACTCGCTAGCGAGTCGAATGCTCTGTTCCTCGCACTCTATAAGAATATTGTGAGGTCTGCGAGGGACAGAACATTCGATTCGCTAGCGAGTACGTTACTAACTCATAGTAAGGGTGCTTGTCTAGGGCCACTGCAATGAGTTTTGTAAGGGTCAGGGGTCAATCACTACATATTATAAAACAAAGTCGCTTCCCGCTGTCTGTCCCTATAGGTATGCTTAGATCTTTAAAACTACGCAACGGATTTTGATGCGGTTTTTTTTAATAGATAGAGTGATTCAAGAAGAAGGTTTTTATATATAATAAACTTTGTTTCATGTACGGGTGTTACAGAAAACTCTCATAAACCGAAGCGAAGCGAGGGCGGGTCGCTAGTGATTTATAATTCATTTTGTTAACTTGTATCGTGAAAAGGGAGGCGCTGAGAGATGAATACAACTTGTCCTTCTGTTCGCTCGACTCGGGAATATTAGGGTA
Source organism: Acleris laterana (assembly GCA_963966035.1). Lineage (NCBI taxonomy): Eukaryota > Metazoa > Arthropoda > Insecta > Lepidoptera > Tortricidae > Acleris > Acleris laterana. The sequence goes on along the minus strand of OZ014458.1, from coordinate 5,321,174 downwards.
CATCTTGAGTGGGACCTTAGGGATTTCTCATTAGATCTGTGGCAATAAATAATAGTCTAATCTTATTTCGTCTTAATTATGGTATTGCAGTTCGAGAATCCGGGTTTCTTGGTACCTACCTTAAAACAGGGTGGTAAATGAAGCATATGTTACTAATTATAAGACTGAAATTATTTCCAATAGACGTAACGTACATACATACATTAAATCACGCCTGTTTCCCAGAGGGGTAGGCAGAGACCACTTCTTTCCATTTGCTACGATCTTGACCAATTTCTTTCGCTTCTTCCACATTCATACATCGAGTCATGCACGCAAGTCGGTTTCGGGTACTTAAGATTCGGCCCTTTTCCGGAAAAAGCACGCCTAGGGCGGCCCCTTCTGACCCGTCCACTCACTTTCGATCTGTATATCTCTTTCGTCAATCTTCTTTCATCCATCCTTTCCAAATGACTGAACCATCGAAGCATGCCCTTTTCAATCTTAGACGTAAAGTGATTGTCCATTTAATAGTTGTTCTTATTAGTAACAAGTTATGACTTATTTTAAATTGTGTCCCCACTCACCCTTTAATTCCTACTCACCCCGTTTTACGGTAATTGTCCGTAGATTTGTAATTATAAAAGTTCAGTTGCGTGCGTATGATATACTCAACCCAAACCCAAACTCTCTTAAAACGAATTTGGATACGATTACAAAAAATCCTCGTAAAGCGCTATTAAATTAAGTATCAGTCCAGCATAAAGGACATTTATTTTTGCGGGTGGCAGGACCTAGTGCAGGGCCCGTCCGGATCGCTACCACCGTCTTATCCATAAGTCCATAACCTACCGCCAAACAGCAGTGTTTGCATTGTTGTGTTCCGGTTTGGGGATAAGACAGCCGGTGAAATGACTAGCATAGAGGCATTCCATCTTAGTCCTCAGGGTTGGCAACGCATTTGCAGTCTTAGGATTGCTCTGTAGTCTTGTGAATGCAAATGTCTATGGGTCACAGTTTTCACTTACCATCAGGTGGCCTGTGTGCTCGTTTGTCATCTCTATGACACAAAAAAAAAAAAAAAAAAAAAAAAAAAATTTAGAACATCGAAATGTCCACGAACACGAACAACCGAATCGGAATGACAATATCAATAAATGCTTATTGGCAGTAAAGGCAACATGGCGGGTGAAAATTGCTACGTAAAAATGTAATTGGGTACACCTTTCCCACTAGTTAAATAGGTCGATAATATAACAAAAACCGGTAATTTCGTTATATTTCCAATATCCTCATTTCTTATTCTATCTGATAATTTGATTCCTAACATACTACGTTCTATTTTTCTCTGTAAAATGGCTAATATAGTCTATTTTTTTTACAAAGAGCCCAAATTTTCCTTAGTTGACTGAAAGTTAAATATTATTATATTAATAGTAGTATATTATTAGTATATTGATCCTCAATGAAAAACAGATGAAACACGTTTAAACTGAAATATATTTAACCTGAAAACTAAGTAAAACTCTTATTTTTGTCCTATCTTCCACTAGAAAATAGGCATTACATTATCACTATTTCATTTCCTTGCCATTGAAGTGAAAAACAGAATGTACTCGGTTATAAAACTCATTTTATCCTCGACTTGAATATCCGCCCTCGCGTAAGCAAGCCCGGATAAATACGTCTCGGATAAAATGACTTGTTTTATGTCCTTGTCTCTACTATTTACAGGTTGTTTTGTTAACAATTTACCTAAAAATACATCACAAATGTTAATGTTATCATAATGTTAGTTTGTTTGTTTGCATTGAATAGGCACCTAAACTGTCATTCTTTCATTATCCCTGATGAACATAGGTTTTTTGTTACAAAACAAATTTGTTTAAAGTTGATGTCAAACGAAATGAGTGTAATAGGAAGTTAAGTACGCAGTACTAAGTACTAGCACTTAGGCTGTGCAAACGAAGCTTAAGTCGTAACCAACAAAGGGTCATTACGAGTTAATCAGAAGTCACGGTGACAGGGTCGTTCAAAATGGTGGTGGTAGAAACTTGTCTGAATTGCTACCACCATGTCATCCTTTATCCCAGCGGTTCCCAGAGTGGGTTTCCATACAACGTAAGAGTTCCGCGAAATCGGTCACTAAAACTACAGAGTAGTCATTCTCTCAACAACGACACGGTCGGACGGACGAACGAGTGAATGTCCAAGCGGCAAGTTTAAGTAGTCCCGTCAGTTCGAACAAAACATATTTTAGCGCGTGCATTTTCAATTTAGCAGCTTGGTTTCTGCCGATGGATCGATCGTATAAGGCTGCTTAATTGAAATGCACGCGCTAAAATGTGTTTTGTTCGCTCTGACGGGACTACTTAAACCCGCCTCTGCGATTTCGCTCGTTCGTCCGACCGTCCGTTGTTTTTGAGAGAATAACACCCCAGTTTAGATAAACATACTCACATGTAGACGAAAGTATTTGATGTTGGGTTCCATAAAATAAAAGGAATTTGGTGAGTGTTCCATTACTTTCAAAGTTTGTGTGGTCGTGCTTTGTTGTGTTCCGGTGTTGGATAAAACAAGCGCTGTAATATCTAGCAAAGAAGCATTCCATCTAGTCTTGAGATTATAGTCTTAAGAAAGTAAATGTCTACGGGTCTCAGGTCCCATTTACTATTAGATGTCCTTTGCGCTTGAGTGTCTTCATGTTGCCAAAAATAAGCCATTTTTAAAGTTGACGGCAAAAGGAACAAGTGTAATGTTAAAGTTAAGTACGCAGTACTAAGTACAAGCACTTAGGCTGTGCAAACGTAGCTCAAGTCGTAACCAAGAAAGGGTCGTTACGAGTTAATCAGGAGTCACGGCGGCAGAGTAGTGTTACCTAATGAAATTGGACCTGTAATGAAACGCGTTGACTCAAGTACTAGGACAGCAGATTCTGTGAGGATATTGATTTTTAGTTAATTATATGGTTGGGAAATGAAACTAAATCGTATTTGAGAGCAACTTAGGTTTCGTTTCTTAGGCGATGATAATTTAATTAAAAAAATACGTTGTCTGTAATCAAGGGTTCATTTCTTAATTGTATATAATTAAAGACTTATTCTGTATGTATCTTTAGTTGTTCAAACTGCATAAAGGATTTGGTGACCGTTTTGACTATTGTTATAATTAGAGAATGCCTTTTCTGAAAGTTTAAGCGTATATAGCTCAAGTAAAGCAATATAGTTCATCGTGTCGTTTGTAGTTCATAGTGTCCCTTCTAAGGTTGTCTGGAAGAGATCACTATTCAGCGATAATGTTGCTGCTATTGACGTCGACTGTACATACAATTACTATTAGTAAAGATACACCTAGTAAACTTGTATTAAATATAAAAAAGTGTGACAGAATGACGGTAAAACACGATAAACCAGGAATCAGCCATTTGCAATAAACGTGTGCCCTCGCGCTTTAAGCGATCACAGCGCTGGATCAAGTCATGAACGCCCGCTTAAGCCGCCAAGTCGGACGGATGGCAAATTGTTATTGGCTGCGCAGTTAAGCGTTACTTATTCAGAAGCGCTTGCACATTATCATACATGGGAACCATTTCAAGAAAATATGCTTGAAGTCGTCAATGTCATTAGAGATCTCAAGTCATTTGTAACTTTTAGGAAATTCAACCTTAGAGGTATTGTTGTAGAATGTCAGATTGACTTTGGACCTAAGGTGGGTACCAAATTTGATCACGTGACTGTACATCTGAATTCAAGTGTGATCAGAATATTATGGCGACACTTCACTTGTGTTTTATCTACTTACGTGTTGTTTTTTATCTACACCCATATCGCAAAACCTCTCTAACGCGTTCAGAAACTATCAGATAGTAATGTATTTTATCTGTAGTTAATTATAACTACAAATAAAATACATTACTATTTGACGTTATGTGTTCTATATAATTCGTGATTGAAATAAGGCCGTTGCGTGAATCAGAACGCAATTTGAAATTAAAAATAAAGTTTAAAAAAAAACAAATATGTCTATTGTCGTTAATATTAAGCAATGATCAAAGAGCAATGAGGAAATACAACTTATATTACAATAAAACAAAAAATTTTTAGGAGTCTAATTAAATATCAGTACCTGAACCCGTCATAGAGGATTTGCAATATGGGTATACATAAAGTATTGTAATCGACTCTGCGTATTTGGCATCATGCAACCGTCACGTAAACTACTATTATATAAGCATTCCACTCTTTTAATACGACCCAAGATCTTATTTTACATGTTATGTCCGCCGAATACAAATTGACTGGCAGTAGTACTAAGTTATATTCGCATTTTCGCCAGACTTTCCGAGTATTTATTTACGTGGGATCACAAAATAAGGTTCTATCGTCTATGCGAGGAATAATTTATTACTTACTACCTACCTAGAACTTTGCAATTTTCTAGAGTGAAAACTATTTTGCATCTGTGGGTGTCAAGTTACTCTACCAATTTCCATGGAGATAGTCCTCTGAATCAGAAATCAAATCAAACAATAAATAGAATTACTTTCGCATTTTATTTCAACTATTTTCATCCAGACAGCGACTGTTTTAAATTGGAAAACTAGATAGCTACAATCGAGTCGGGAGAAACTGAACATTTTAGTACCTTGACGCGGCTATTACTTTTACTTCTGAGCTCTACTGTACGAGCATGGTGGTCAAGTGGCTCGAAGTGTTTACTCGGATCGCAAGGTACAGAGTTCAATCCCTAGTGGCTGCCGAGTACCAATTAGTTTTTTTTTTAGTTCTTTCTCTGGTAAACCATGCTGTTACTGATCGTTGTCAAAGTAAACTGATATGACGTATCTTACGAGTAGGTCCATATTTATAAACTGATCTTGGTTGAGATGCCCGTCTCAAGACACATCAAAGTAAATATTAATATGTATAAATGATCGTATGATCATTGAATGATCGCAAATAAGTAAGACGCATCTTAAGAGGATTGTGTAGCTAAAATGTTTATACAAGATGCGACGTTTGCCATTTTTATGATTGATTTTAAAAATTTGAAATGAATCTGATTATGATATCAAACGAAGGCAAGCTGAAGCTCACATTGAAACCAAAAATTCTAGAAGTGTGGACTTATAATTTAACAGGAGATTGAAGCACTTAACGAGTGACTTGGTGAACGAACTCGTTGCGGTTTATACGTTTTAGGAGAAAGCAGCCAAAAATACATATTTAATGTTTTATTCTGTAGTTTGTTTTTATTCGCTTTGCTTGTCATATATTTCCTAAATCAACATACATTCGCACATAATCCGCTTACAACTAAAAATTAAAATAATAAAGTTATTAACCCTTTTGATTTGATTATGAATACGCATAAAATGTTGTAATGGAAATTTCCATCACCATGCAAAGAAAGGTTATAATCAGACCTAGGAATATACGGGGCAAAACTAAATGACAGCTAGGGATTGCCTATATCGATAAACTTAATTATCGATGCTTTTCCCATATACTAGTGATCGCTCTAAGTTTTAATTGTAAAAATAGTTTATTTCTTAAAGTATGCAAATTAAACAAAACAGCAACATAATTCTGGTCATTCTTTATTTTAAAAGGATTTATAACCTTCACTCATCATCGTCATATTGTTTTTACTCCTAACAAATTCTAGTCGTTTATTTTAACAATAGTATACCTATGGGACAGTCATTCTGAAATACACAATACGGAAAAATTATATGATGATGATGAGTGAAGGTTAAAAAATCCTTTTAAAATAAAGAATAACCAGAATTATTCTGCTATTTTGTTTCATTGCATACTTTCAATCAAATTTTGTTTTTACAAACAAAACTTGGAGCGATCACTAATATATGAGAAAAGCATCGATAATTGAGTTTATCGATATAGGCAATCCCTAGCTGTCATTTAATTTTGCCCCGAATATTCCTAGGTCTGGTTATAATACTTAACATTTATAATATTCTTTTTTTACCTCCTTTGCCTGTTATCTATTTTCGGCAACCGATCGACTGTATCGCCCATAGTCGTCGTGAGTTGTATTGCAATAAAAACTCGCTGGGCAATAATCGGCGCCATTCAGGATCACCTGCCCAGTGAACACGACAGCAAAGCTGAACGAATGAACACGTTTTATTGGCTACCACATTAAGTTGCTAGCGAGTTATCCACGTTGCTGTAGCGACCAGCGTGAATGAAAGTAGACTTTGCTGGGGCTGTATTATACTCTGTAAAACAATATTGTATTTAACATGTCATCGTATGTATGTATGTACCAGTGTACCTATGTAAACTATTTATTGCACAAAAAAAAACAATCATAAATTCGTACATAAATATTAAATAGGTAAAAGCACCTATTATTGACAAGGCTCCAGTGATGAACATTATCATTTTTTTAAATGAAAACATATTAATACTAAACATTAATATTCTAATAGTAGTAATCCCGAATAATTTAATATAATCTAATTGTAGCACTAAAAGCATTATCAATCTCAGAGACTTATATTTATGGAATTGTTCATAACTGGAGCACTGTCCATAATAGGAGCTTTTACCTTACTAATATTATAAAGCTTGAACGCGCTAATCTCAGGAACTATTAGTCCGATTTGAAAAATTCTTTCAGTGTTAGAAAGCCCATTTATTGAGGAAGGCTATAGGCTATATATCATGCTCACATAAACCGAAGCGAAGCGAGGGCGGGTCGCTAATTCGTACATAAACTTAAGACAATCATCAATGGCGAACTAATTGTATTTAAGGATAGAGCGTAGTAAGAGAAAAGTAAAAACCCGAAAGTGTTTCATGAGTTATGAGCTTGCACTTTAAGGCAAACGAGCACACAAGCCACTTGATGGTTACTGGACTTTGTACCCCATTGACATATACAATCTCAAGATTACGATCTTAAGATGACAATCTCAACACTGTAAATACGTTCTCAACCCTCGACGAAACGAGTAGGTAATTCTAATTCATGAGTGCTTTTGTCTGTCGTACTTTCGTTCTAGAACTTTCCCCGTTCTACTAACTGCCCGTGTGAGCAATCGTGTTAATCACTGGGACTTTACTAGTTCCCCGGGGGCCGTTCCTCTCGTAAGGTGGGGCTTTAAGCTCTTGTGCTTAAAGCCTGTAATACAAGTAATTATACAAGCTTAATGCACAGTGCATTAAGTTATACGGATTTAAGAATCGTTTATTTAAGTTTCACACGTTATGTGTTTGTTCAATATTTATCTAGTGATATATTTTGGATGACTTGGGAACGTTTATATATTTATGATTTTGACTGTAGGTACGTGGGCGGAACCGCAAGCAAAAGCAAAGAAGGCAAACCAAATAATAGTTTTTAGTACTTTGTAATTGTTTTAAATTCTAGCGTGTGGCTAATTATATCTTAACTAGCGTCCCGCCCTCGCTTCGCTTCGAATTATGTGAGTATGATGTATGTGAGTATGAGATGAAAATAAGAGACGTGTACTGTTCATCTCTTCACCACGTGTTACTTTGATCCTTGCTTTGTCATGGTTGCCTAGTAGGTAGTTGATGAACATGTACTGTCTGTGAACCATTATGTTATAATAGCGACCCGCCCTCGCCTCGCTTCGGTTTGGTTTATGTGAGTATGATATTAGGTATAGCCTATAGCCTTCCTCAATAAATGGGCTATCTAACACTAAAATAATTTTGAAAATCGGACCTGTAGTTTCTGAGATTAGCGCGTTCAAGCCAACTAACAAATAAACTCTTTAGCTTTATAATACGAGTATTAGTATAGATTTACCATACATAACAAAAACAATTATTGAATCATAGTACTGTGGAACAACGTTTTAGTTTTGTTAATAATGAGTTCCGCGTCACGCTAACTGCTAGTTATTCAATTACCCGACACAAATGTTATAAATAACTTAAAATTAAGTGACATGGCAATTATGGTGAGGGTATGTTTGCGTAAAAGTGTTGCTATTTCTCCCACCTGACTCGTGGACCCACTACTTCGTCCCACTGCTCTTTTCGACGGAGCCCTGCCTTGCGGCAGGGCTCCTATTTCTGGGCGGTTTGCCCTTCGGGCGTTTAAAGATACCTAACGAACCTAACCTACTTACTTTTGCGGAATCAAAATGGTTTCTGATGGATTTCTGACGAAAGCGATTAGCAGTGGGGCAAAAGTAGTGGGTCCACGAGTCAGTCGCTCTATTTCTCATAACTCATAACTCTTAGTGGGATTTGTTTCAGGATGTAGACTAAACCTGACTTTATGAGATCCTTTGTTTTATATTATTTTGTAAAGTCTACCGGTTTTTTTCCGCAATAAATAAAATAAAATAGAATAAAATATTTGTAAGTCATAATTCCTGTTTAAGTCAGCGGCCATTTGTAATTATGTATATTATTCAATTATGATAAATCTATTGAATATAAAATATAAATGGTTGTACATAGTGTTTTCCATATGAACATAAGTCTCCTTCTGAGAAGTTTTTTTAAGGTATATTATCAATTAGAATGTTTAGGTATCTTATTTAATGATATCAATAAAATTGTTAACTTATATATAATATCACATAATAATATTGCTGTAACAGTAGCAATATTATTAGTAGCATAAGTACTTAATATTTGGTGCATCAGAGCCGAGAAGTCAAAATATTGATACCTTGGTGTTTTTTTTAGTATCAAATACGTAAATCTTTAATACCTCTGCTCCGATATTATTAAACGCAATAAATTATATATTTTATGAATATTTAGGTTTTCTCTGAAACATCCATGGCTGCTTTAAAAACATTTGTTTTTATAGACTTACCCCTGCTTTAATTAAAAGCAAATATACACGCCGGAAGTCGTATTTATAAATATTCATTCGCTCTTTCATCAAAATTCACATTAACATATTTTCATTCATTCATATTGTGGAATATACGTACCTAGTCTGTATAATTGTACGGTTCGAACAAATCTCCAACACAAAAGCTTTTTCTGCGATATCGCTCGAATAGAATTTATTTATTTGCATAGAATATACTTTTATAGAAATAATATTTGTAATTTCGTAAATATAAAATGGGACTACACAAATTGGTTTATCAAAAATTCACTAAGGCTGCAGAAATTACGTTTACAATAATATTCGCTTGGAAAATGATTTTTTTTTCGATACGAATAACTGTGTAGTAATCCTGTAGAGACAACATTTCGAGCTGGGTGTGTTATTCTCTCAAAAACAACGGACGGTCGGACGAACGAGCGAAATCGCAGTGGCGAGTTTAGGTAGTCCCGTCAGAGCGAACAAAACAAATTTTAGTGCGTGCATTTTCAATTAAGCAGCCTTATACGTTCGATCCATCGGCAGAAACTATGCTGCTAAATTGAAAATGCACGTGCTAAAATATGTATGTAATATATGCTCGCCGCTTGGACATTCACTCTTTCGTCCGTCCGACCGTCGTCGTTGTTGAGAGAATCACTACCCTGTTCGTGCGTAATCAAGTCAGATGCTCTCGCAAATTTTATTTCTAGAGGAGGAAATTTGTTATTTTTAACAGACTCAGAAAATATTATTCTGCCCCGTGTGCAACATTATGTACGTTTTTATTTCCGCGATAATTTCAAAAACTTCTGCACCAATTTGTGAAATCTATTAGGCCGTAACGATCCTTTAACATGTCTTTGTGTGTTACAGACACTGATTACGTTATAGTACATTACTTAACAAGGGCTGTAAAAGAAAGAAAGCCCGAAATCGCAGGTATTTGAGACCCGAGCCGTAGGCGAGGGTTGTAAATATGCGATAGAGGGCTTTCTTTTTTACTGCCCGTGATGAGTACACAATTTTACGTCTTCACCTGGCCACAATGCGAGTTTTACCGTGCGCGCAGCGTGCGATAAAACTCACATTATGGCCAGGTGTTACGTAAAAAGTATTTATAATATCAATTATCAATAGATAACCAAAAGCAAGACTTTAGTTTGAGTTTTTATAGCCTATCTAATAATCCTAATGGCTTAAAGGGTAATCTTTCGTCCCTTACGCCAATTTAGATTGCAGTCGTCGATATATGTTTGTTTTTTATTTATAATAAGTATCAAAATATCTTTTTGCTACTTTTGGTGCAAACTTGTATTTTTCCAACCCCACGCATTGTCCTTACTCATTTACTTAAATCCCATTTAGGGATAAGTTCGCCTTTGTACATTACTTTAATGACAATGTTGTAATATTTATATTTTTGTGCAATAAAAAGTTTACATACATACATACATATATCTAATCTGATAATCCTCAGACCGCAAATACGTCGGAACCCTAAGGATTAAGATAGAATGCCTCTAATGCCTCTATGTCAGTAATTTCACCGGTTATCTTACTCGTATCCCCAAACTGACAAATAATTAAAAAAAAGTTTTTGATTTTTTGGGTTCCTTTATTGTTATCACTTACTAACGTAACAATCACAAACTTTTGAACACCTTGTATATAGAGTTTCAATATTAACTTGATATATTTGCGATCGGGGTAAGCCCAAACAGAAGTTCTAAGTCAAACAAGGTACAGTTTCCCGTAATCCCAGAGGCTTTGAACAGGGCATTGAAAAACTTTCTAATCGCGGCTTACTTGTTTACTTAGCAGATGATTATAAAGCTTAGAAAATTAATCAATGTAAGTATGATATTGATATTAAGAATGCACCGAGCCTACACCGGATGTACAGTGGCGCCCGGGCTACTATTATTGTGTTTTCTAATAAACTAAAGTATTTTTTTAAAATTAGACGGTGTGTTTTTGTACTACAAATAAAAACACAACTTATAGAGTATATCACATGGTTTAATAACAATTCACCTTTGAGTTATCAACTTAACGGAAAAAAGTGGCTACCTTTTTCCGTTAAGCTGACTACTCAAAGGGTAATTGACACTAAAGTATGTTACGTATTCCATAAATTGTGTTTTTACTTGCGCTACAAAAACGCATCGTTTGATTCCAAGTAAATTCATTAGTTAATTAGAAAACACAATAATAGTAATGAGGGCGCCACTGGACGCTCGACGTTTGCTCGGTGCAGTCTTAAGCTTTATAGTTTTTATAGTGAGCGTCGGCGGTCTAGTGGCTAAGGTACTGAGTTTGAACCCCTGCGGTCACCATGTACAGTCACAACCCGGGAATGTTAAGCCATTTGCCACTCTTCGTAATTTAACTGAGTAATGCATTTTGGGTTGACAGCAGACTTGACATATTACCCGAGTGTAGTACACGGCTAAATTAAGAAGAGTGGCAAGTGTCGTAACATTCGCGGGTTGTGACTGTACCAAAGAGTTTTTTTACATTACCCAATGCTCTTACGGTAAAAAAAAATACATTGTGAGGAAACCTGCACACTCAACAGCTGTTTAAAAGTGTACCTAGAAGATCCTAAAGGGGTCTAAAGGCCCGTTGTTTGATCGTAGTTAACTCCACTAATGGTTAAAATTCGAAAAAGGAATCGAAAATTTGACACATTTCCCTGTTATATAACCATTAGTTACGGTTTTTAACGATTGATCAAACAAGAGGCCCTAAGTTTAGTCGAGCTATAAGTTTATTTTATAGAAACTGAATACATTACCTCTACATTTCAGGGAGCTTTTCAAAATGAACTTGTCTCACATTCCGTACACGTGTCGTCTTTCTATCTAAATTGAACTAACATGCAAGTACCAGGATAACATGGCTGTGACGTAGTTTGAGGCATCACGTGCGCCACCCGCTCGCGTGTCGAGTTACGAGCACTGTTCTGCACAAGACATATGATACCCTGGTCATGTCCGCTGATAGACGGAGGCATTAGATATGGTAAAGTAACATAGTGTGTGTCAGTTTGTTATTGATTGATAGAGTTCGGAGATGATTGCTTCTCGATAAAGATAGTTTTTTTTTTCATCTCTCTTGTTCGGATACTAAGGATTTGAAATGGTACTTTAGGCATACTAAATACGTCAGAGGGCCTAAGATGGCTGCGATTATCGCGTGACAAAATGTGGATAAAACATCCGTCACTTTTTGACACATATGTAAGTACGACAGTGACGGATACTTTATCCCCATTTTGTCACGTGATAAACGCAACCATACTAGGCCCACAGCAATGATCACTTTCATTTCCTTCGTTAACAATCTACCAGTGTATTGTCATCCGATTGACATAAGTATTCAAAATACAGTGCCTCTATTCTAGATGGTAAAAACCATATCAACTTTGACCGGTCATCCAGTATTGTTCCTATCTCGGTCGCCATTACTGTCAAGTAAGTAAGAGCTGTCAAAACATTGACACTATGATAACAGTTCAAAGAAGACATGGTTTATGCCGCCTAGAATCTTGGCCCTGCACGATGGATAAAAAAAGAAACTTGACACTGGAACAGATGTAAAACCTTGTAATGTTTCCTTTGCATCTTTTAAAAAGGTCACACCTACAGTCTGTGAGCACTTAAGTAGAGAATGCTTCGGTTTTCTACATTTCTCTCACTCGATCTTAATAAGATCGTATGAGAATGAGTGAAAGATAGTAGAAAGAATGAGTGAAAGAAGTACAAACCCGAACCCTGAGCAAAAGGCAAAAGGAATATTTTGCCGGTCTTTACCCATACTACATTTCGTCTTTACTGCTGATAATGACCAGGAGATCAGAATAGGTAAGAGAGCTAACCTGACGCATAATCAGGCATGTTAGAGTGAGACGGGAAAGCATTATTGAATGAACATTCATCAAATTTAGCCAAATGGCTCTGCCTATTCCGATCTCTGATAATGACACATCAAGTATTCAGGTTCACGCGCGAGCAGAAGTTTCAAAGTTCCCCAGACTGTGTAAACTGTTTTCGCGAGCATGCAAGCATACTAAAAAGCCCTTGCAGTCTGCACATAGTATACGAATGCGTTTTCAAGCACGTTAGGGCAATCTTGCATCGTTTCGAGGAAAAATAAAACTTAATGCGATCCACCCTGAATGAACCTTGGCAAAACGCCTGACTTGCGTGTTCCGTTTCAGGGATTCATACTAAAATGAACATATGGTAAGATTCAGATGTCTGTCTTTCTTAAATTAAGAATAAGAATAAAGAATATTTAGTCACCGAAGTGTTTCTTAGACATTACAAAAGCTTTTAACTTAAATTTTGCTTAGTTGTATAACTAACTTGCCCGCATATAGATATTTACTCGGTATCTTAGTAAAAAGTAAAAAGGTTTTAAGTTACTGGTTAATCGGTTTAAACTGACGGTTAAACATATAATTGACTTGAAATAACAGTAGAAGATGGAGTGAAAATGAAAGTGCTTAAATTGCAAATGCGTTTTTTTTTTTAATTTTTAATAATATACTTTTAGATCAATAACGAGAAATGCCTAAAACGTCACCGTTTACTTTTACTTATTTTCGAAGTTTATAAACCGTTTGTGTTAAAAATTAGGCAAGCGAAAAAGGGGTAAAAAATGGTACTTCTCTAATTATACGGAATCCTTGTTGCGCGAGACCAACTCTCTCTTTCCCAGATTTTTTATGACATTGCATAAGCCATCGAGCACAAATACACCTAATGGTAAATGACAATTGACACGATTAGCCATCTGAAGGCTGCAAACTGCAATTCTAAAATAGATTTATTTTTAGTGTGTTGTTCAGAATAAATGTTTTATTTAATTTTATTCATTCTATTTCTGTACGCTCAAAGTTTTGAGAACCATCATTTATTATTCCTCTTCCGAGAACTCTCAAATAAGTAACCCATTATTTTTACCTTCCCACGCAGATCTTAAAAGAAGGTCCAACACAAAAGCGACCTTTTACAGTATCTAAGTCCCGTAGATACGAGTTTAAAAATATCCTGGAAATCGATATCCCCATACAATCAATTCCTGGCGTCACGTTACCGGGGCGCTTACACCGGACGTTGAGCGATTGAAACAAGATGCCCTGGGTTACCCGTTATACTGCCGAGTCAAAAAGCCACATCTGCTATTTATAGGAAGCACATTCGGTTGTCGACTGATGTTAGCAAGGTAATATGTGGTTAATGTTATGGAACAGATGCGCCTCTTGTCAGATATTATACTGGCTCTGAACTTTCAATAAGTCTCGGCTAGAGTGTAATGCTGGCTTTACTGCCTAATTGTTGGTGCGTTTTATAGCAAAAATGGAGTTTTCGAAAAAAAATGCGTTATTGAAAAACCTGTATTAAAGTTGTAAAGTTTTCGAATGCTCTGTCCCTCACAGTATTTAGAGTCACTTTATAGAGTGCAAGAGACAGAGCATTCGACTCGCTAGCGATTACGGTAATTGTAATATGGTAAGGGGACAGATGGTCGTGTCAAGCGCTTATGTCAGTTCTATTATACACTTTGTCAGTTTTCGATAGCGTTAAGAATCTTGACTAAATTCTCTATTCGTTTGCTGACTTTATAGTTGGCTTAGATAGGTTAAGGTATAAGTTCTTAAATCAATAAGACAGCCCATACTTGTGTACCTACAGCAAATTTATTGCTTGTAAGCTTGCAACACTTTAAGTTGTTATGTTAGTCAACTACTTGAAACTTCCTTCCCTCGAGTCTGAGAGTTCTACGCGTCCCCACTTTTCACTACTCCTTCCATGTAGTCGAATGCATTTATATTTACTTAATTAAGTAGTGCTGTTGTAATTAAAATCGTGTGAATTACAAATCAGTGACTTACAAGTTACAATAGTAAACAGTACCTACCCTTACCATGAGTTACAATTAACGTACTCATTAGTGAGTGGAAGCTCTATCCATCGCAGACCTCGCAAGTATTCCTATAGCGTGCGAGGGATAGAGCATTCGCTCACTAGCGAGTACGGTAATTGTAACTCATGGTAGGGGTACAGTAAACGGGTCTCTATTGACTGCCATAATTATTTTTAGTCATAATCTGTTTCTAGTCATAATTTTCGCAAGTCATAATGCAAACTAACCTAACCTAACCTAACGAATCTACACGATAAACGTTTATTAAAAACTGTAACTTCAGCCTGAAAGAAGTTATGACAAAAAAAATTATGACTTAACAATACATTATGACCAACGATATGTATGGCAGTCAAAGGGATCCGACAGTAAACAACCTATACAGTCCACGCTCACGACAGATTAACATTTAGCCAAACCAACATGTCCAGGGGGGTTATTATGACATAGCTATGCAGTTCATTTTACGGCGAGCGTAAGGGACAGAGCTATCACAGTTATATAGCTCTGTCCTTGTCTCTCACCGTAAAATGAATTGCACAGATACATCATAATAACCCCACAGATCATAAAACCCGAAAGTCCTACCACGATCCGATTTATAATACACTCACCGATAAAAATACTTTCCCACCCGTTTTTTATTCATACAACTGGGTTAATTTGGACGTACTTTTGCAAACGGGAACCAATCCACAAAGATTTTGCAAACTAGAACCAACCCAGAGTATAGAGCATGACAGTTGACATTTTATCGCCAAATCTTTGTGGTAAAAAGTAGATACGTCAATTTAAAGACAAAGATTATACGTATTACACGTACAGGTAACATAAGAAAAACATGTAAAAAAAATCGCAATGGTGTTTTAATTCTTTTACATTAAAAAAGTCCTAGAGCAGCAGATCAATATATATATATATATTATTATAATACAACGGATCCCCAGCCTATGGGCACAGAATGAACACCTTCGTAATACTACATCCCACAAATGCTGTAAAACCGTTTTTGTTTTAATAAAAAGTAAATTCAAAAAGATTTTTTTCTAACAATTGTAATTCCAGATAAACGACAGAAACTGCATACTGTATAATTATTGACATGAATAAGATGAAAAGATATGCCTGTGTGAGTGTGACATGCATGTCAAAGTTAAAGGAATACGTATATACGTGTCTACAGACAACACATACGATCGGAATTGGGGAATGTCTGTTAGAATGTCCGATTGTTTTAATAGGTACTTTGTAATATTCGTCAAAAATACCGAAATAAACGTGTAGTATTCGTCTATGTCCATAGGCTGAGGACATGTTGTACCTAAACGTTTTGGTAACATGGCAACAATATGTAAAAAAATATGACTCGCAATGGTATTTTAATGCTTTTCTTTTAAAAGCTCAATTTGTATAAATGTGAAGTACACGTAGATCACTTTAATATAATATTCTAATCACTAAAACCTAAAAACCAATTCACATTTGCTCGACAATACACCCTACTAATATTATAAATGTGAAAATTTGTGTGTGTGTGTGTGTGTGTTTGTTATTCCTTCACTCCGCAACGGCTGGACGAATTTAGATGAAATTTCAGGATTAACACATAGGCTACTTTTTATCCTGGAAAATTTAAGAGATCCCGATGGAATAACGATAATCTAAATTTACGCGGGCGAAGTCGCGGGCGGAAGCTAGTTATAAATATAACTTCTCGCGTCGCCGCGTCGAAACTTGTGCATGTCAACAAATCTCCCAGGATCGTGCAATTTACAAAGTTACAATCGTATACAGCGTGATTAAACAACACAAGTCATAAAAGTCGTCTGGCATTAATGAAATAAGTTTTATACTTAACTTGAAATAAACCATTTGTAGCTTAAGCGTTCGTTTGCATCGGTGTGAAGTACAGTCCACTATATAATAAAGAGACTGTTTCACCTCAATACAATTAATGCAATAAAATAACTGTAAAAGTAGAATTTTTACAGTGAAAGTTTTTGAAGGTGCTTTTCAGATTTAGAAATTGTTTATTCGCGGCTATTAATTGAGATTATGACTTGATAATCATTCGAATATCAGTGTTTATGTGACCAACAACCTTAACAGTAGATTGTTAACCAAGGGATGAAAGTGATCAATTGCATCCCGAGATATTTATGCTGCATGAGCGCAGCGAGAGCGACTATAGTTCGGGGGTACAATTGATAGGTACTCGTACTTACGACTCAGAGGAGAATAAAATTTTTTTTTTGTTTTTTAGGTGTGTTACAAAAATTATGCACAATTTCAAAATTGGTTTGATAAAATCGACTTCTTTCTTAATGGCTGTATATTGTTCATGATCTGGTTGTATCAGAGTTCTAATCCCTACTAAATAATATTTTAGTTGAAAAAACAATATATAAAATGTTAATAAATTTATCAGTAGCACTATTAAGCAATAAATAATAATGAAATGTTACATAAATATTATTTTAAAGTTGACATGTTTTCTGGTGTACTTACTTTATATTTACGGAAATCTTAAATGTTATTGTTCAAGAATTGACGAATAAACTAGTCTATTCTATTATATTCTATTCTAGAAAACTATATACATATAATGGTTAAGTGTTTGACATTTCTTTTTCACAATCACTTTCCGCCCTAGGTAGGTAGAAATGTAGGTAGAAAAGAAGAGCTGAAAAATCAATTTTGCAATAGCTCGGTATTCATATTCATCCCATATTATAAATGTGGAAAAAACTCTGTTTTTTCTTTGTTGGCTTGTTGCGGTTTCACAGCTAAACCAATAAAACATTTGAATAAAATTTGTTATGGAAATAGCTGGAATCCAGGGAAAAGAGGCGTATTTTCATCCGAAAATATTGGACACTTTCCGGGGAACTTCTAGGTGGGCGGAGTTGGAGGCCACAGCTATGTAGTTAAGATTTAAGAAAAACACTTTATCTGATATCTTTGCACTAACCCCAGCCTACTACCCCCTATCTGGTCGTTTAAAGACGCCATAACGACTTTAATTATTGACCTCCATCCAAATTACAATATCAGCGGTAACGAACATAAAAGAACATAATAAAAAGATCGTCAGATATGTTCATTTATTACCCTATTACAAGACAGCCTGTAACTCTAAACCAATTCTCAAAGGACATCAAATCCAAATAACTGCCGGAGAGAAATACTCTTTAACTTGTTCAGCTTTAGGTTGGGAACCGAACCTGTAAAGGAGTTGGATATTTGTACAGGGTGTTCGATAGTAAGGTATAAAGTGCTCAGCGGGTGATAATATATGAAACTGGCCAATTATAATCCAGTTTGATCCCGTGGCGTCAAATTTACGACTGACGTCAGACTTGGACGAGTTTAGATGGATTGTAATCAACAAAGAAATGGTATTAATAGACTTATTACGGCTATTTCAAGGTTTCTTACAAAGTAAGCGGGAAAATAACTATTATAAGAAAATGCGTGCGAGCGCTTTCTTACTCTTACAACTCAATAAAAAAAAAACAGAAATAAAAGTATCAAATATACATTTTCCAAACTATAACATATCAGAGTGCACCAATTTAAACCCAAAAGGCGAAAAATAAAGGAGGCCTTTGCCTTTGCTTTGATACACAGCCTAACAAACTTGTAATAAAAAACACATCATGTATAGCGGCAAGTGATGTAAGTAAATTGCACACCATGTATACAAACCAATTTACCATTGTCCATTATTACTCCGTAATCACGTGAGTTCTTTTTGAATCACAAAATTACTAAATATAATACTTATCAAATTTGTTGCAATACATGTAGGATTAGTTATGTAAGTAACGTAAATCCTATTTAATCTGTGGTTAAGTGTTGACCATTCACATCGAGATCAACACAGCCTACGCTTTGAACGAACGTATCTAATTTACCTATTCGTAATATCCCGATGCCTATTTACTCACAAATGAAATCAAAGTCAATGCCGCTCGAAACAATACATACAGCTAATAAATTTTAAATTTAGCCCAATGTCAATAACAAACGTACTATACGAGCGCTATTCAGTTGATTGTTTTACGTAAATCACTTGAGGATTGCGATGATCGTAAGTAGTGGTAAAGACACGACATCAAAGATTTACAACAAAATTGACGCACACATGTGTAAGTTTGAATACTAATTGCGATAGTTTGTATCTGTGCATCTTTACGCACACTTATGTAAACGTGAGGTCGACGTGATTTATCAATATAGCTTTACCGCGTTGTTAATCAAGATAATACTCTATGTCTGAAGTAGTAAGAGCGAATACTTTCATGTCTTGTAACTATGAGATTCGTAAAACCTACATTAAGATGATCTCACGATCATGAAAATAGGCGATTACTGGTGATTCTTATTACAATTTATGGTATTTTTGTAGTACCATAAAAAAGACTGAAGGCACGATACATAATGGAGCAATGTAATACAAACATCGCAAACAATTTTAGGCCATGTCAAGTAGCTGAAAGTTCGGTTCCTACATCGCAACATTTACTATATTGTTTACGGCCTGGCCACGACCTAGGCCGTCTTAAACCTTTGATGGGCCTTTGGGAGCACGAGGATTTAGGGCTCTTTTGGAAAGTAAATTATCGGTCTGAGGATGGGGTGCTCGTGTACCCTTATGGTAAAGACGGTATTGGCCACGACTATGCACAACGGCGGCGGCAGCGACAACGAGCAGCGAGCGGTAACAAACAAATACATAGAGTAGTATGAAGAATGCCACACTCTGCTTTACTTATATCTTTGTTTTTGTACGGCATAGAGAAGGCAAACGCACACACACCAACCATAGACATTTCGCAACTTTAGAATTGTAGTGACTTAATTCAACATTTCAGTTTTCGACGAGATAGAGACCTAACTCGAAATTCAAAATTTGTTAATTAGGTCACTATAGTTCTAAAGACGCGATTTGAATTCTCAAGAATGCAACCCTAAGACAACTGCGTTGCCAACCCTCAGGACTACAGTAAAATACCTCTATGCCAGTAATTATTTTCAATACAACATTAGGGTTTAGGGTGCTGCTGCGGCTGCCGCGCTCGTGCAGTGCATCCGGCATGTTCGCGGAGGCGCGCACCGACTGCTTCTACACCACTCTGCGCAAGCGGTGCGCGTCCATGCTAAGCAGAGTGCGTGGCAGCGGCAATAGCATCTTGGCTGTTGTGGCGGATAGGCTGGATTGCCCTTACATGGGCCACTGTAGACAGTTACATGTAAGCAGCAATATAGCTTATTAAGTAGGTAGTTTATTTTATTTTATTTTATTTTAATTTAATTTGCTCTTATGTTTTAACAAGTAGTTTATAAGAATTTGTATACTTACTAACAAATATGAATCCATGACATTCGAAATAAAAATAAATTATTATTATTATTATTATTATTTTTGCAACTCACCCTTGTATCGAATAACCAAGCACCCTGTATACACGTGAAAACCTCTTTGATGGGCAGCCGGGGAAAAATATGGTGTATTCCAATTATTTCAAATTGAAATCCCCGTCCAGGTACGACGGGGGCTAATTTGAGCTCACCCGGGCTGGCCGAAAACTCCCGACACGCTCCGGATTTTTGGTCAAATAGTTTTAATGAAGCAGAGTGGGAACTTTTGCATTCCCGGTAACTTTCAGTCGTTTGTGGTCGGTTGTTTTTTATTACAAGCCTTTTAGGTACTGTTTTACCGTTCATTGACCGTCTGGGAGGCTTTGTGGTTACATTGTTACTGTTTTTTTTAAATCGCATTTCTCTCCAAAATATGAAAATGCTGATAGGACAAAGATTAGACGCCGTGTGACGTCATATAAGACACGTCGGCCATATAAAATCCATGTTAAAAAAATCGTTTAAAATTCATTTCTGCTAGAAAGATATAGGAACAAATCTTTGTTGGCTATTTATCTTTGTTGGTTATCTTGGTTATTTTTAAAACAATTCAATAAAAAAACCCTACGTTTGTTATGAAGCTGTAAAAAGTCATGAATATTCCCTATTGCCAACTTATACGGCTTAAGTCGGCCTAACCACAAAATCTTTTGCTAATAACGACCTAAAAAGTCAAAGAGCTGCATAAGCCCCATATTAAACTGAAATGCCGGACCAGTCTATTGCGTGCCAGGAATTTTAATTACGGGCTCAACAGATTTTCTACCTCGTCTGATATACCCTGACCCGTTGGCCCTCCTAGCTAAATTACGACCGAGGTTCATGACAGAATGGTTATAGTTTGGAATAGCGCTTTCAGGTTCTGGTACGGGCTCTGAAAGGTTTTGAAACTGGATACCTATTATCGATGTTCATGTCCATTAAGTAAATTAGGTACTCGCAATTCCATCCCTTGATAAACCATGGACGCTGTTTCATTATTGGCTGGCTGGATGTTGCCTTGTCCGTCTGAATCTATCTGGATTTTACGTAATAGTTCTATCGGTTTCCGAAGACTTCAAGTCTCATTCACTTCTAGTATAACTAAAGTAGAATTCAGGCATCAAAATGCATTGTGCAAATATGTATATTTTGGTATCCTTGATGGCCGTAACTCACCGAACAGGAGTTATGGCTGCGGATACTTGATATGTATTTACCTGCGCTGAGATTCTAAATGGGTTTTTTTATGGCATGCATAAGACAAACGAGCACACAGGTCTCCTGATGATAAGTGAAAACTGTGACCCATAAACATTCGCATTCACAAGACTGCAATGCAAATCGTAAGACTGCAAATGCGTTGCCAACTCTGAGGACTAAGATGGAATGCCTCTAAGCTAGTCATTTCACCGGCTGCCTTATCCCCAAACCGGAACACAACAATGCGAACACTGCTGTTTGGCGGTAGGTTAATGGATAAGACGGTGGTAGCGAAAACTTTATCGTCTTTGACCTGTTATCGTATTGTCAACGCTTTGATAGCTCTGTACTCCTATCATGAGTTACAATTACTGTAATCGCTAGCGAGTCAAACGCTCTGTCCCTCGCACTCTATAAGAATACTGTAAGGCCTGCGAGGAATAGAGCATTCTACTCACTAGCGAGTACGTTAATTGTAACTCATGGTAAGACTGATTTACTTGACAGTAAAGGCATCTGAGTGAAAAACAATAGCATAATAGGTCAAAGAACATTTTTTTTCACCGCCTGTGACATAGTTCTATGAAGGGTCAGGGTTCCATTAGGCTGATAGTACCTTCTTTATGCATATTTAGGGGTGCCACTCAGGACACTATTACTAAGCCAACGCTGTCTGGTTCCGTCCGCCCGTCTGTCTATCAGATGGATCTCATAAACCGTAATAGGTAGACAGTTGAAATTTTCATAGAGAGTTTTTCTAAGTAATGCCTCTCTCAGAATAAATCTATTTATACTAATATTATAAAGCTGAAGAGTTCGTTTGTTTGTTTGCTTGAACGCGCTAATCTCAGCAACTACTGGTTCGATTTGAAAAAATATTTCAGTGTTACATAGCCCATTTATTGAGGAAAGCTGTAGACTATATATCATACTCACATAAAGGGTCGCTAGTAATAAGATAGAACGGACTCGACTTCGGAATATTAAGGTGTTCCCCGATGAACTATACAGCTCCAAGTTGTAGTAGAATATCATATAATGTATCTTCCGTTTACACGATACGCAAAGTTTAACACAACTAATTAAAACATCGTATATTAGTATTATACATGTAATAAACATACACAGAAATAAGGAGCAGAGATAAAATAATCAAATTAAATTCCGCGATGAATCTCAAATATTTATCTAAAAAAAGTGGTTTTACAAAATATATTTCCCGTATCTTTAATCCTTTGGGGAAATTTGTCGGTTTTTCGGTGAAATATGTGGAATAATACGATCATTTAAGATTATCACTGTTACGAGAGCTTTTTCGACCTGGGTTTATTCTCTTAAGTGGCCTCCTGTATAAATTGTGCTGATAATGTGGTCGTTTGTTTGTTATTCGAATACTCTAAACGAGGAATATATTGTATTCAAACAGGATGCTTCAGAACTTGACGTAAATACTACTACACGAAACCCCCTTTACACCGGTTCGGGAAAACGTAGTTTTAATTTGTCCGCACGTGCACGCTTTGGCTAAAATAGCTAAAATTTGTGAATTCGATACTTAATATCTGATCCTCTCTCAATAATTATAAACTTAATTACATCATTATTCCAAATTATCCCCACTCAAGTGTAACGGAGGTGATTTTGAAATCAAAACCGAAGTAATATGAATTGGAAGTTCCGACTTTTCGATGCCGGAGTTGTAGGTCCGTAACATCCCTTTTGCAAAGTATCAACACATGCGAAATAAATCTATGCTTTCGAAGCTTCTCATTATAAACCCTTTTGTGAAAAAAACGTGTACTTTTGGTAATATTGAGGAGTTTAAGTATGACATAATGTAAGGAGATTATATTTATGTCACAAAATTAAACTAATATTATTTACATACATACTCGTACATACATAAACTCACGCCTTTATTCCCAGAGTGGGGTAGGCAGAGCTACAGAATTTCCAACAACTATAAAAACTTTTTGATAATTCTGTAACCACATTTTGCACACTGAAGCGAAGATGTTTACCAGTGTATTAGTGACAGGTTGCAAGCCCATCGCCTAACAGTACTACACGCCTTTATTACCTTAGTCGGCTTTTACGACATCCACGGAAAGATACGGAGTGGCACTATTCTAATCCGGCTACCACACGGGGGTACTAACTAATATTTTTTTTTTTAGTAAAAATACTTTCCTCATTATACAGATCATCCCATTAATAATATAAATGCGAAAGTTTGTGTATGTGTGTGTGTTTGTTTGTTACTCCTTCACGCAGAAACGGCTGGACGGAATTAGATGAAATTTGTAGTGGAGATAGTTTATTATGGATGAAAAGTAGCCTTAACCCAGTGGGTTAAGGCTACTTTTCATCCAGAAAATTTTAAATATACCCGAGGTAATAACTATAATACAAATCTATGCGGACAAAGTAGCAGGCAGAAGCTAGTTAAATATAACATTAACTCTTTGTAGGTACTGTAACAGAATACAAAATTTATTGGTAAATATACATTTTACTATTCAATTTATAAAATTGTTTGAAATTTAAATATACAGTCTGTAAACACTTAGAAGATGCTTCGGTTTTGTACTTCTCTCACTCGCTCTTAATATAAACGTATGAGAGCGAGTGAGAGCAAGTACAATACCCGAAGCACCATCTAAGAGCTATCGCACTGTAATTATCCACATAATAGGTTACCTTCCTAATGGATACAGCAGTTCTACCTAAAACGTGGGCGTAGTATCGTTTTACATACACCTAATAGCACTAAAAACGGGTCTTTGCACGTACAAATTGGTACGAACAGTTATCCGCTTTCCTAGCTCTTGAGTGTGTAATAATTGTCCCGAAACTCCGCTCTCAGAAATTTCAACTAGTCGTAAAATACCACCGTAATTTTCTAAGATTTTTATTTATTAACGTATGTGCGTGTGATGTAAAAACGTTTGTTTAGTTCAAATATTCAACTTTTGAACCTGTTTACGTTATTGGGTTGAGGTAAATATCATTTAGATGGGACCGATGACAATGCAATGTTATAATGAAACTCATCGGCCGCACTCAGTCACTTAATGCCGACTACGCCGACTAAGTCGATTCTTTGTAGCGATGTTTTCATACACAAGTTAACAAGGAACGAGTAATTCTTCAATAAAAGATCTCGGAGAACTGCATGTTGTTTGTATTTGATAAAACAGCTACCCTAGTTACGCAATGATTTCCGGTTTAATTCGAGAAATTGTTCTTAAGTCTTGGATGCTTTCTATAAATTAAAGTATCTTTTTAAATATGTCAGTTGTATTTGTCCGCCTGCCTACGAAGCTAGCGGTCCTGGGTCAATTGCCGGTAAGGGCAAATATGTTTGTTCCCGAGTATTAGTGATATTTTTTTATGTGCATATTTATAATTAAATTTATCGTTACCTATAGTGCCCGGCCGATAAGAAGTCAGACACCTGTCATTCCCGACAAATTATAATCACAAACCCAAAAATAGTTTGTAATCGTATATATCTTTGTATTGTGGCATTTATCATTTGCGTTGCCACTATGATTTTGCCAATGTTAGGGAGCCTAATATGGCAGCGTTTATCGCGTGACCAAATGTGGAAAAACATACGTCACTTTCTGACACATATAAGTACGAGAGTGACAGATGCTTTGTACAAAAAAACGCGATAAACCCAACCATACTAGGCCCACCAGAATTGACTTCTTATTAATAAACTCATGTTGGTTGAGGTGGCCGTCACAAGATACGACAAACTAAACGCCAAGTCATAGAAAACTGACATTTTTGACGCATAAGGAGAGAATTACAGTCGAGATCAGCTGTCCTATTTATTGCCTAACCCACTCTCGAAGTGGAACAATTTGTTTTAAAGTAGGCTCACAATCGAGCAGTCAAAATGAAAACGATTGTGATCGCGAGTGCGTTAGGCAATCCTGCAGTTTATTATTATGGCCCTTAGTACCCACAGTAGACATTAAGTTGGAATTAGGTAGGTCAATTTGTGTCAAATTGACCGAGATTATCGATTTAATCTGTTGACGGAGTTGGAGAGTGACAACAGGACCGCTACCATGAGTTATAATTACCATCGCTAGCGAGTCAAATGCTTTGTCTCTTTCAGACCTCACAGTATTGTTATAGAGTTCGTGAGATACAGCATTTGACTTGCTAGCGAGTACTGTAATTGTAACTCATGGTAAGGGTACAGGACCTCCTTCGCTGTAGTTAACGTAAACCCTCTGAACTGAAACTCGTTAGGCTGATCTCGATGCACTTAGTTGATGACGGTGCGGAAAAGAGAACAATCAGCAAAATAAAGTTTGCCTGAAGAAAATTGCATGAAACTTACAAATACGGTTTTCATGTCGTGAAACGGTCATTTAATGTAATTAATTTTTTACAATTAAATTATTTATTTACCAACCCCCTTACTTATAAACGCGGAATAAGCTTGGAATAATTTATGCCATGCTTTGTCCTTATCTGTAAATGTGACATTTACATCTGAAAGAAAGTGACAAAGTATGTAGTTTTATTGCTCGATACGAAAGTATTGAAATTTATGAATATTTACACAAACAAATTTCACAGAATTTCCTTTTCTATTGATAAATGTCTCACAATCAATTTACTTTCATACCGTGTAAGGAGGATGCTTTTTTTTTCCTTTTTCCTTTCGTATTCGATGAGTTTACAGGTTTTTGCTTATATGATGATAATCCACAGAAAAATGGTGTTTCTGTATATATCTCGTGAATGAAATCGCAGTTAGTCTAGTGGGCTACTCAGCTAGCGGTACCGGGTTTGACTCCCGTTAAAGGCAAATATATTTGTTCCTCGTGTTTAAGCATGTATTTTCTACAAGCCTAGTTAAGTTTGGGATAAGGTCATTTATTTTAAAATGGTCACATGTCTTTTTTATTAATGCAGGTAAACAATAATAATTGATTAGAAGCTTTTACGAAAACTACCTTATTATATACGTTAAAAATACATATTATGTGTAATTATTTACACAATTATTGCCAAAAAAATGTTAGCAAACAGCGCCACTAGCAAAAAAAATAATGACCAAGCATTACTGAAGCGCTTCGCTTACCAAATGAATTCCCTAAAGCTCCTATGAGATAAAGCAGACGCGTCAATCGTGAACAATTCGATCAATATGATAACGCTTTAACGCCTTTCTATTAAGTATAACTTACATTAACTTACTCAATAAATGTATTAAAATTGTAAATAAAACCGTGATACTTCCATGACATAAAATGAGAAAAAAAAACTTACCACAGGGAAAAAATCCGAATGTATTGCACAGGGGGAACTATTCGAATGATCACAAATAAATAAGGGGCAATCGCAGACCGGCGGAGCGAGCTCGCGGACGTCCGCCGCGCTCGAGGCTGGAGGGGAGACTGGCTGCTCCGTCGCAGGGGACAGCTTACGAATTATGACGAGGGAAGCGACGTAATGGCCGGACTTGTTGCTGCCGCGGGATTCTAACGCGTTCACCGCCAACAAATACAAATTGTACGTAATCTGAATGTGGCACGGTGAGCCATTGGCACTGGCGGCGATAGAGTTAACGCTGTTTTCAGTAAAATCAAGTGACAACGCGCTGTAATGAGCGTTAAGTTTTTGTCACTATTTTTAATGGATTTTGATTTGGGAAAGAATTTATTTCAACGCTTGTAAAACTACAATGTTTAGTACGTGCGTTAACTTTAACATTGATTAGTTTTGAAATCTATCCAACCCCCGTCTCCCAGATGTGGAGGTTTCTACCCACCCTTTAATGCCAAGAGAATATTATTCAGCTCCATTGGAAATATGACTACTTCTTACCGTCACTTGTAGGTAATTGTGTTTATATAATTTTGTTTGTAAAAATATTTATATTCCAGTTAACGGAATATTCACCTATATTTTTACAATTTTGCTCTGACGTGGTAGACTCCCGAATGCGTGCGATCGTCAACGTAAAAAAAAAGGTTTTTGGGGAGAAGAACTTCAAAAACTTGAAGACAGGGTGACTCAGTGAATTTTGTACCGACCTCAATATTAGTGACGCAAGTTGCCTCACGTTTTGACAAGTCGTTGGTCGTTGACGTTTCCATCGGGCCTAGTGTGGCTGCGTCCATATCGCGAGTCAAATGTCGATAGAACATCAGTCACTTTTTGACACGTGTACTTATTTACGTGTCAGAAGGTGACGGATGCCTTATCCAAAATTTGTCACGCGATAAACGCAGCCATATTACCCTGGACGTCTATTTTACTGGTTAAAACAATATTTCTTCTGACATGTGTCATCGTTTTGATAATTCTTATTTACGTGACAGTAATGGCGGCCGAGTTAATAACTATACGATAACATGTCAAAAGCAATATTGTTTAGCTTAATACAGTCGAGTACAAAGATATGGAAACACTTTTGCACATTATTTCGTTATTTTATAGTCACGGTAAAAAGGTTCATCACTTTTCGACTCTAACCCGCTTACTTATAAACGTGGAAAGCTTCGAATAGTTTATGCCATGCTTTGTCACTTTCCGTCTGATGTAAATGTCACAATGACAGATAAGGACAAAGCATGGCTTAAACTCTTCGAAGCTTATTCCATAAGTAAGAGGTTATTCAACGCTGTAAAATGGTCTTGGAATCAATTTCTTCGACTGTACCCGGATAAGTGTCTTAGTTTGTTGGCATTGAGGTGCCACAGCTGCATGCGCTTGTACGTGGAACGTCCCTTAAGGACGCCAATGGCATACCAATGGCTTTTTAAGGGGGTATTCCGGCCGTCAGTCGGCGTGATCCACATAACCCCCCCGCAACTAGGTGGTATGCGTGGATGCATTTTCCCAACGCAAAAAAGAAAACACATCATAAAGTTTCTCGCCTGTTTTCTTTATTGTATTTTTTCGCTGTTAGTATACGTTGTCTTACTTGAGATAAAAATTATATTCCATTTGAAAATGTTATCTTTACCCGTGTTATGGTTCATAGAAGTGTTCGGCGAACGATATTTTACAATAGAATAAAATATTATCGTACTTGTATCTTAGTGGTGGTAAGATGTTGTGCAGAGTATATTCTTGGTGGTAAAAACCATATCGTCTTTGACCTGTTATGGTATTGTTTTTAACCCGGCCGCCATTACTGTCAAGTAAATAAGAGCTGTCAAAACGTTGACTATACGATAATAGGTCAAAGACGATATAATAATAAATAAATAATAAATAAATAAATAAATATCAAGGGGACAACCAATTGACCTAGTCCCAAACTAAGTTCAAGGCTCGTATTATGGGTACTAGACTACGATTTAAATACTTATATAGAGAAATATATACTTAAATACATAGAAAACATCCATGACTCAGGAACAATTATTCACGTTCAACACACTAATATCTGCCCTTACCGGGATTTGAACCCAGGACCGCTAGCTTCGTAGGCAGGGTCACTACCAACTAGGCCAGCGCGTCGTTATGGTTTTTATGGCATAGAATCTGGGCCCTGGGTCCATCTGGATCACTACCACCATCTTATCCTTTAACCTACTGCCAAGTAGTGTTCGCATTACTAGCACAGAGACATTCCATCTTAGGCCCAGGATTGGCAACGCACAGTCTTAGGATTGCAGTCCTGAGATTTTAGTCTTGTAAATTCAAATGTGTATGAATCTTAGATCTCACTTACCATTTTATCAGTTCCCTTACCATGAGTTACAATTAACGTACTCGCTAGTGAGTCGAATGCTATGTCCTTCAGACCTCGCAGTATTTAAAGAGTGCGAGGGACAGAGCATTCGATGCGCTAGCGAGTACGGTAATTGTAACTCATGGTAAGGGTACAGGTGGCCGGCTGGATGACGTGAATCTATTATTGAATCCTGCGCAAGGTAAATTATGCCAATTAATTGTCCCGCCCACAAACCTCTTAAGTGCTCTCTACGGCGTAGCGATGTAGCACTCGTAGCAGTCTCGTAGGTACCCCAATTAAATTCTCGTAGCGAACACGAGTATTGATTCCATGAATATCGTATTTATGAAACATTTTAATGATTTTTTTCGTATGTTTTGGAAATTTTGTTATTAGAAAAAGTTATGTCACGCAGAATGTCGGGTCGATCTATGATGATACCTTAGGCTGTATTCTACTTGGTAAAATCATATTGCTTTTGATATGTTATCGTTTTGATAACTATTATATACTTGACAGTAATGGCGGCCAAGTTAAAACCAATACGATAACGGCTCAAAACCAATATACATTTGTCGAGTAGAATAGTCCCTTCAGTTAAATGACTCTCTAATAAAGATTTCAAAACGTGTAGCATTTTTTTAGGCAGATTTAAATATTTTTACTGCCTGTTTCACAATCGGCAAGTAAAGGATATTTGACGGATTAGCCCTTTCTCTTTTTACTCTTGAAAAAAGACAAGGAGGATCTTTAAATGGCAGATAATTTTACTTGTCCATTGTGAAACAGGCCTAAGTTAGGCTAAATTAAAAATGTATTAAACTTAATGTAGTCCCATCTGGGATTCTGCGTTACAAAAAGGTAAAGCATAGTTTTTTTATCTATTTTAATGGGGTCCTAATAAAAATCCAAGCTTTCAAGCCTCTTTCCACTTTGCAAAATGTATTTTTTGCCGCCGCTCGTCGAAAGTATAAAATTTGACATTATTATAATTTGATTATAAAACTATGTAGCATCGACCATGCCGATGCTTAAAATAGTACTCTAAAGCTCCAAAATCAAGGCTGCGTTAAAATCGCAAAAAGTTATTACATGACGTTATTTTAAACGTGACCACGCCGGCCAGCGTAAACGTGTCGCGGTAGTCACGCGTAAACGTTACGTCAATGTAGCTTCAGCGATTTTGCTGTCGAACTTTTGCAAAATCACGTGTTTTACGTGGGAACGGAGCGTATTAAAACAATTGACAAGTGGATTTTTTTACAAAGGAGTTCTGATAAAAATCCTTCTATCAAACGTCGTACAGTCACCAGCAATAACATGTTATCCAACATTGGGCGCAAACATATCTGACACCTCTATTAATAAAAACTTGTCAGATATTTGTGCGATCAATATTGGATAGTATATTATTGCTGGTGACTGTACCATCAGCCAAAATACTAAAGCTTTCGCAGAGACCATAAGTTTTAGTCAAAATCTATTTTTTTTGTTGCAGAATCAAGACCAGTCGAAGGGTTGGTATCATAACGACTACATAGTGAAAACGACCGAACCATCATCCTGGTCTGATTAAAGATGTGGTCTCTTCGAGAACCAGTCGTTTTGCTACCCGATCTATCTGAGATGTAGCCTATTAACAATGAGGTCGTTTAAAGAACCAGTCGTTTTGCTACAAAGTCATTCGGAGATATAGGCTTTCTGCAGAGATGGTCCTTCTGAGATCTGGACGAGATGGTTCGGTCGTTTTCACTATGTAGTCGTTAGAGTCCCAACACGGTACGATAAGTATTGCGAAGATCCTGTCGCCAGCTTCCAATTCCATCATCAGACCAGCTCGATGGTGCCATACTATTGTATTGTCATCGAAGTTACGTAGGTATACCAAATTTCAGCTCTCGACATAATCCGCAGGGCTCTATTCCACTCGGTAAAACCATGTTATAATTTTGTCAACGTTATGATAGCTCTTATTTACTAAAAAATAACTAGCGAATGCTACTAACCGGTTATAACCAATATTAACCAGTTATTTTCATACAAAAACTAACTCGCGATGAAACAGGTAAATTATTATACTTCTAAGTATACGTAGGTACAATCTTCCCGGCAGGGGCTTGACGAGGCTGTTAATAGAATTAATTTGCACCGTTATATTTATTTATAGACAGTCCCACGTCGCCGTGACGTCTTGAAACAGTTTTTATTTAACTTAGTGGTAGGGCCTTGTGCAGGGTCCGTCGGCCTTTTCTACTGTAAAACAACAGTGATAACAAACGGGGAAATTACTAGTATTTACATACACATACATAAAACTCATGCCTTTATTCCCAGAGTGGGGTAGGCAGAGCTACAGAATTACCAACAACTCTAAAAACTTGTTGATAATTCTCTAACCACATTTTGCATTTGGCTAAGATGTTTACCAGTGTATTAGTGACAGGTTGCAAGCCCATCGCCTAACAGTACTATACGCCTTTATTCCCTTAGCCGTATCTTACGACATCCACGGGAAGACATGGAGTGGCGCTATTCTAACTCGGCAACCACACGGCAATGGTATTTTACAAGGCATTTTCAAGGCTAGCTGCGAGGCGGTGGCGGCGGCGGCCGCCGTGTCCGCGGGCATGCGCCGCCTAGCCAAGTGCCTATTTGCCGATACTCCCCGGTGTGATAAGCCATGACTTCCCGCCAGTAGTTCACGGTAATTTCACAGTGAAGTTCGCGGTCCCTTTTACGCGGGAGAAAGAACCGACCAAAATCGAAATCGCAAAAGTTCGTGTGAAACGGCCCCACAAGTACGTTTCGCGCCGTTCTTTCGCGGCTTTCGCGCGCGACCCCTTAGCTTTATAGTTTTGAAATTCCCCACACTGACCCGTTTTATTTGGTGAGCCTGTATATATGCTGAGTATATTCTTCCTGTGGAAGTCGTAAGAGACGACTAAAGCCTAGGTTGGACTAGGCTAGTATTTTAGTTTAGTAGCGAGTAATTTAGTCGCTAAACTATTCGCTGTGGCCCAATAATTGTTCGCATTATGATCGAGTATAGTTTACAAGTAAGTAGACGAAATTTGCGGCAGCTAATCAACTTGACTAATGCGACAGGATCGGACTTGTTTAGACGGTGAACCAGTGAGCACGGACGCGTGGTGGGAGGTGCTACTCACGGTATAAAATTTTATAAAATCGGGTTAACTCGACTTAATTAGTAATTACTTACTAATCTACTCGACTAAATTGTTAGTGTTCATACACGTTTAGCGACTAAATTACTCGCTACTAAAGCTACAAACGTCTTAAGGGATTAAAGGCTTGTAGTATTGTTAGGCGATGGGCTTACAACCTGTCACTAATATACACATGGTAAACATCTTAGCCTGTTTGAGCAAGATGTGGTTATAGAATTAATAACAAGTTGTTAGAGTGGTTGGTAATTCTGTAGCTCTGCCTACCTCCCTATATGAATGTATGTATGTGTATTCAGTAAAAGGTTAAGTAACAAATATAAAAAAGCTATATGGGATTTGTAATGTATAAAGTTTACTTGTTATTTTATACATTTAAGACTTCAAGAAGAAACTTTGGACTCCCGTCATTCAAACCGTGATTCATTGCTTTCCTTATTACTTTTGAAGCAAACATTTTACAAATCTCTTTAATCTAAATTAATATACAAAGTAGCTTTGTGTGTAATGGTAGGGTATCATGTCACAAATTGATTAAAAACTTTTCTCAAACATGCTATGTAATGTCGGCGTTATGTTAGTTATTTTAGGCTTCAAAGTGCCACGTTCCCGACGGAACAACTCGAGAGAACTGTAAAGGAATTTCATACAAAATTGAAGGCCTAGGCCGGGAAGTAATTTTTTTTTAATTTTAATATGGCCATGACAGCTGGTTTTATGAACACACTGAATATCTAAATTATATTTTTAAAAATTTTGAGAAAATGTTATAACGTCAAATACTAGGAGTGCATAAACGTTTGGGAGACATCCGCGCTGTGTCGTGTGCGCCCGCCGTCCGCCCGCCGGTTGCCCGCACCGCCTGAGATCTAAGTTGCGCTATGCCTGATATACCTCCTAATTACCGCTGCGCTCCTGGTACTTTATTTTAACACCCAGTTACTTTTCTTCCCTAGGGTGGACATTTATCAATTTACTTTTTTGAGTGATGTATTTTTTATTTAATTGCATATGTTTGAGAAAAGCACTATACGTACCTCGCCGTGAAAAGGGGTTGCCAGCCTCGTAAGTATCCGGCCTCGCTTCGCTCGGCCGTCTATATCACTCGGCCGGCAACCCCCTACTTCCCGGCCTCTGTAGTAATGTACTATTGTTGACTCGTCAGGCTTTGTACTAGGGTCCCGTAGTCCCGTTAGCACCCTTTGGGTACAAAACCTTAACCAAATGTATTTTTATTAAAGTTACTATAGACTCCCATTAGGGTCGAGATACATACTCAGATTCAGATTCTTTATTGGTTAATATGGTTAATTGTGACCTCTTAGGGCGGATTCGATCAAACGATTCGACGAAAGGTCTTATATCTAAAACGCCGAATTTGTATACACTAATCTCGGCGTAAGTCTTATTCCAGCTTGGTAAAATCGATGGTTAATAGGACACTTTACGAGCGAAAGTAAAGAGGTAGTTATAGTGCCCCGCTAATAAGAAGTCAATCCTGACAGCTGTCATTTCAGTACAAATTATAACCTCAAACCCAAGAATAGGTTATAAAGTGTACTGTGATGACAGGTGTCAGAATTGACTGCT
This sequence comes from Acleris laterana, assembly GCA_963966035.1. Taxonomy (NCBI): domain Eukaryota; kingdom Metazoa; phylum Arthropoda; class Insecta; order Lepidoptera; family Tortricidae; genus Acleris; species Acleris laterana. The sequence goes on along the minus strand of OZ014458.1, from coordinate 5,287,325 downwards.
GCCACTAAGTAGTGACCCGCTTTCGAAGTTAGTGGGCCCGGGTTCGATTCCTGGTCAGGGCAAAATAATGTGACTAGAGCGCTAGTATGTGTTTCTAGGGCGGATTCGACCCAACGAGAATAAGGCCTAATACCTAGACTAAACGCCGAATTTGTATAGTTAGTCACGAAAATCTATGGTTAGTCAGGAGTGTTCTTTACGTACACGAGTATTTTACCTCTCTATATAAGACTATCGTTGCCTAGTACAGTCGAATACAAAGATATGTATTTTGTATACATATCTTGTACTATTTATTTTAATGGAATAAGGTGAAAAAGTGTATACATATCTTTGTACTCGACTGTACCCATAGTAAAAGCCTAGAGCTTATTTCGGGACTAGATCAATTTGTGTGAGATTTTCTCCAGGTTTTTTTTTAATAGTAGTTTTACTCTTAATACTTATATATGTAAATCAACGTCTGTCCGTCGCGATTGAGCGTGATGGGTACCATTCTGCCGAGAGTGGTGCGGGGCGGGCTTATTGACTAAGTTGTTTTTTTTTATGGCATAGGGAAGGCAAACGAGCACACTACCACCACCTGATGGTAAGTGGAAACTGTGACCCATAGACACTCGCACTCACAAGACTGCAATGCAATCCTAAGACTGCAAATGCGTTGCCAACCCTGAGGACTAAGATGGAAAGCCTCTATGCTAGTCATTTCACCGGCTGTCTTACCCCCAAACCGGAACACAACAATGCGAACACTGCTGTTTGGCGGTAGGTTAATGGATAAGATGGTCGTAGCGATCCGGACGGACCCTGCACAAGGTCCTACCACCCGCAAATGCCGCGTATGTATTTTTAATTATTATTATTTTGTGTCATATATGTATATTTATGATTTATCTTGCTCAGTGTTTAATTTTATTTTGTACATTTTTATTATGTAGCTTTAGTATAGTGGTTTTTGAAAAAATGTAGCATGTAATGTAAAATGTAGCATGTACCACATGAAGCATTATGTAAACTTTAACTTACATTTCCCGTTCCATATTCTTATTTTTCCATCCTGTCTTCTTTTTCATGTGACATTTCCAAATGCGCTTTAAAATTCTCTTTTACGGCGTAGCTTTTACAGTCTATAAATGGACTTTGCATTTATTATTCTTTTGTTACGATATTGGCTTTTTACGAGAACTCATTAGAATACTGCAGAAGTCCATTATTAACTTTATGGGCGGTAAAAATGAAAGGACTGACCTTTATTGGAAATAGTTGTTTTATATAATTTATCTTTGATTGGCTGGGATAAAAGATTTTATGTATTTATGCTGCTGTTTGAATTTGAATTCTTGGATTTGATGGACTTGTAAACTGTAGAACAAATTAACTTTGTTATATAACATTTTAGCTTTTTGCTTTCAGAGGAAAAGGGTCTTGACAAACCGACTGATGGACAACTATAACGCTATTATAGCTTTATTTTTCGACACGGACGGAGTCCCAGACAACATTTCACTATTCTACCCTAATATATTGTAAAGAGGAAAGATTTGTATTTTTGTATGTTTGCAACGAATAAACTCAAAAACTACTGAACTGATTTCAATATATTTTTTCACCATTAGAATTTTGCGGGTGGTAGGACCTTGTGCAGGGTCCGTCCGGATCGCTACCACCATCTTATCCATTAACCTACCGCCAAACAGCAGTGTTCGCATTGTTGTGTTCCGGTTTGGGGATAAGACAGCCGGTGAAATGACTAGCATAGAGGCATTCCATCTTAGTCCTCAGGGTTGGCAACGCATTTGCAGTCTTAGGATTGCATTGCAGTCTTGTGAATGCGAATGTCTATGGGTCACAGTTTCCACTTACCATCAGGTAGCCTGTGTGCTCGTTTGTCTTCTCTATGCTATAAAAAAAAAAAAAAAAAAAAAAAAGCTACATTATCACTGAGTACCATAGGCTATGTTTTATTTTTGTGTGCGGACGAAGTCGCGGGTGACTGCTTGTATAATATAAGTAGGTATATATCACCTATTCACGCAAGTACAAGCTCTCCACACACGTTCTGCTATCCCAGTCTTATTCTTTCTACAATTTTGCGTCTATAAATATTACGATCAAACAAAAACGCCGCACGACTTAAAAAATATTATTTCTAACTTACATTATAATGGGAATAAGTAGTCAATTTTCTTGAATCGAGTTTGCAGCGGCGTGAAAAAGGATGGATTTTTCATCTGCTCCGCATAGAACCCTTTGCATAATCCAATACGTCAGCCGAGTACCTGACTAAATTCACAAATAGGCCGGAGTCGAGGCGGCGACACACGGCGATGAAGTTGGAGCGGAAACGCACGGGTTTTACTCATGTCATTGGGTGTCCCTCGGAATCCCTAATAACTAATGTTTGTCCGAATTATTAACTGATTTTCAGCTGTCATATATATTTTTAAGTTTTCCAAAAATACCTGCGGTTAGTTTAACATAGTGTTGAGTTATGACAGACCTGGTGACGCTGCATAAAATACTGAATGGCGTCGTGGACACAGATCTTGTTAATACGTTGGCATTGATAGCCAGTAAGAGAATCACTCGAAGTCGCAAAATATTTAGTGTACCTTTAGCCACCAATAAAGTCACCCATAATTCTCCGCTGTTTAGGATGTGTCGTAGGTACAATTGCTTGGAGATTGATGTGGATATCTTCTCGGATAATTTAATTAAATTCAGAAATGTATTATGTAATCGGCCACATAAGTTAGTTTAGTTTAGTGTTTTTATAAGTTAATTTGTATACCTACCTGCTCTTTACATCAACGAATGTTGTGTACAATTGTTATTGTGTTGTTACCACCTAAATGTCTCTGTGATAACTAATTACTTAATTAATGTTTGGTTGTCAACCTGTTATTGTACCAAATTTAATAAATAAATAAATAATAATACTAAAAAACTAGCCTGTTTGTGCAAAATGTGGTTACAGAATTAACAACAAGTTTTTGGAGTTGGTGGTAATTCTGTAGTTCTGCCTACCCCGCTTTCGGATTGAAATCGTGAAAGGACGTAGGTACGCATGTGTAAAAAAACTAAATTCATGTGAAAATTGCTTTTAGATAAACAAAACTTTTGACAAACTATGCATTAAGACAAATGACGCCAATATAGACCGCATTTCGTCATATCTATCTTTTGACATGGGTTAGTGTGTTCCGTCCTGGACTTATCCTAATTAAATATTAAACTTTTTTTTTCTAGAATCGATGCCCTTGCTTCTAAGTACAGAGTAGCCTAACTATTATAACTTCCGAATTCCTCAAAGTGAACCCTTACCATGAGTTACAATTAACGTACTCACTAGCAAGTCGAAGCTCTGTCGCGCACGGACTTCGCAAGTATTCCTTATAGAGTGCAAGCGACAGAGCATTCGACTCGCTAGCGAGTACGGTGGTTGTAACGCATGGTAAGGGTACTGAACCATTTAGATTGCTCACCTTTGCTGTACAGACGATGATATCAAAACAAACAGTCTAGCGGCCCTAGTATGGCTGCGTCTATATCGCGTGTCAACTGTGATTAAAGCATCCGTCACTTTTTGACACTTGTACTTATTTACCTGTCAGAAGGTGACGGATGCCTTATCCAAAATTTATCACGCGAGGTTTCTGTTCAACACGGTAAAAGGGACATATTATCATTGCTTTGAAAAACCTAGTATCACACATTTCGGGACGAACGATTTTAAACTTAAACGTGACGAGAATGAAGTTCAAACATACATCTCAAAATATCAGAATCGATATCGTCTTTGACGTGTTTGTCAACGTTACGATAGCTCGTATCTACTTGACAGTAATGGCGGCCTATAGTTCATTTATTTTAGGATGAGAAACCACAATAACATATTATTGCGTTTGGTCAACTATTTATTACCTGGCAAATAGCACAGTACAATAGTCTGGGAGCCGCAAAATAAAATTGTTTTAATGTCACTTTATTTGTGTGTCGTCAATTGTTACTCTAGTACAAATTGTAAAGAGATTACAGTTCACGAGCCGCAATATAATGTTGTTGTGGCTTCTCATTCTAAATTAAATGAAGTATAGTTATGAACAATACGATAAATAAATTCAGGTGTAATCCAGCGTCTCTGCCAGGAACTCTCTCCCGTATCTCCCCCCCGAGTTAGCAACTCATCTCGTCTCATCTAAATTAAATTCGCGAACTTATCTCCGATTACTTGATAGGTCTTCGGGGTGCTCCGGCGCAGCCAGCCCTTAAATTAATTAGCCCATTATGTACCTGACTAGGTCTTTGGCTCTTATTTAGTCTTGTTTTATTAATAGTACAATACAATACAATACACTTTATTGTACAGACAAGAGATTAAAAGGGTTAGGGTAAAAGGGTTGTCATTTGTAAAAGTCATACATTTTCAAGGTGAGCGGCCATTAGTAAAAGTGGTAAATTATGATAGAATAATTCAAAATAAACATGTTTTGTTATGTAATGTAATACTCTTCCTAGGCTTACTTTCAGTACCAAAAACTGAACATTTCAATCTTCAATATCTCGGCTCCGATATTATTAAACGCCATAAATTGTATATATATATATATCTATGTGTATTTTGAGGTTTTCTAAATAACTATGTCAAAATCATCCGTGGCCGCTGAAAACAAAAATGACAATATTCTTTAAGCAAATTTACCCAATGCCTTTAGTGCCCCTAGGTCCAAAGTCAACTGACATTCTACAACAATAAGGTTGAGTTTCCTAAAAGTTACAAATGATTTGACATCTCTAATGACATTGACGACTTCAAGCATATTTTTCTTGAAATGGGTCCCAAATTAACGCTCGTGACAGTACACCAAACAAACACATTACAGAGAAACAGTAAAATTAAAAATAAACACAGGTAAACAACAGGCGGTCTTATCACTGTTAAGGTGTCAAATTAATAGTAGTTTATGCAATAGTTGTATAAGAGAGGTCAAAAAATATGAGTGGCGTGTGATGTGAGCCGAAGGCGAACATCGTAAAGGTAAGCGCCACGAGTGTTTTTTGACTTAGTTATACACCGTTGCATACAATACTTTTTCTACGACTAGGTTTCAAATGAAATGCAAAACTAAGCGAAAAAACTTACAAACGAACGAACGAAGTAAAGAACAACAAACAAGCGGGAAACAAGAAAATGACAAAATGTGTCTATGGTTTACTTTGTTTTTAAATTGACGGAATGGAAAATATAATTATTTACAATTCCAAAACATTTTAATTTGACCAATCAGAATACTTCACCAAATTAAATCCACCAATCACAATACATATCGACTGTCAAACGGAACGATAGGTTCTTTTAGGTACGTGTTTCTCTTTAACTAATTTAAATCTTTTAAAAAAACTTTGTATTTCGTATCAACCAACCAGAATACAGCTATTTTAAAATCGACCAATCAGGTAACTGAAATCATTTCTCAAAACATTAGGTGATTTATAGTCCCTATTTCACAAACGTTAAAATATGATTAAATCGATTGTGCAACGCTAAGCTTTGGCAGCTGGCCGTATCGTTTTATCTCAAAAACAATATCTCAACAACACAAGTGCTGTTTTGGGGCATAGACAAGATAGACTTTTCTCTGGATTATTCTGCGGACATATTATGTATGTTGTTATATTAGTGTTCGTGACTATATAAATGACAGATAAAAGTACAGGAGTAGGAAAAATATTTTACACAGTAGGTGGAGCAGACTTCACGCGAGCAATAACAAGAAAACTATGTTAGTTATTAAACGTGAGTTTTTAAAAAGAAATGACTAGAAAAAGTGATAAATATAAATATACTACCTGAGAGTCCTGAATCCGAAGTTTCCCGAGGATGACAACGTGACAGATTGTGTTTTTAACCCGAGGTTAAAAGGTATTCCACTATTGTTATAGCCGTTTTCGAGAATGAGATTACCAACAAACAAACATATTACACGTATAATACGTTTCAAAAACCATTTGAATGCTATATTATCTCTGAGTAACATACGCTGTCTTATTTTTTTGCGCGGACGAAGTCGCGGGCATCAGCTAGTGATATTGTAAATATGTACATGAATGGTATAATGGTATAACTTACCTTACCTGACCTAACCGTGAAACATCGATACTTACCTTTACTTACTTATAAAGCGTAAGGAATTCAACAGTGGCACGCAAGAAGGTTAACAATACCATAACAATAGGAGTAAAGTCAATGTGGAATAAAGGCTCTGACCATCTGCCTCTAGCCCATCGTGTACTACTTAGAATTTCCTTACACTACACTACTACGAATTTTACACTCTTATCCCGTGTGCTACGAACGGTGCTGTATTGTTAAATTGTATAGGTACGTAAGTTGACTACAACATACGTCTAATATATTCCAAGGGCTTTATTCTACTCGTAAAACCATATTGCCTTTGACATGTTATCGTATTGTTTTTAACTCGGATTTACTTATTACTAGCGACCCGCCCTCGCTTCGCATCGGTTTAGGTGAGTATGATATAAAGCCTATAGCCTTCCTCGATAAATGGGCTATCTAACACTGAAAAGTTCCTGAGATTAGCACGTTCAAGCATACAAACAAACAAACTCTTCAGCTTTATAATATTAGCAGAGCCCGGATTTTTCGCGGCAAAACAAAAGACTGTCGCAATCTAGCTAGTGTAAGATTTTTTTAATCGATATATCGATAATTGTATAATAGAACAAAAAATAACGGGCCACGATATAAAATAAAAAGTTAATAATAGTACATTACTACAGACGCCGGGAAGTAGGTGGTTGCAGGCCGAGTTAATATAGACGGCCGAGCGAAGCGAGGTCGGATAGTTACGAGGCTGGCAACCCCTTTTCACGGCGAGGTAATGTATAGTGCTTTTCTCAAACATATGCAATGAAATAAAAAAAGACATCACTCAAAAAAGTAAATTGATAAATGTCCACCCTAGGGAAGAAAAGTAATTGGGTGTTAAAATAAAGTACCAGGAGCGCAGCGGTAATTAGGAGGTATATCAGGCATAGCGCAACTTAGATCTCAGGCGGTGCGGGCAACCGGCGCGCGGGCGGCGGGCGCACACGACACAGCGCGGATGTCTCCCAAACGTTTATGCACTCCTAGTATTTGACGTTATAACATTTTCTCATATTTTTTTTAAATATAATGTATTCAGCCTGTTCATAAAACCAGCTGTCATGGCAATATTAAAATTAAAAAAAAATTACTTCCCGGCCTAGGCCTTCAATTTTGTATGAAATTCCTTTACAGTTCTCTCGAGTTGTTCGGGAACGTGGCACTTTGAAGCCTAAAATAACTAACATAACGCCGACATTACATAGCATGTTTGAGAAAAACATATTACGTGTGCTTTTTATAAAATTATATAGAAACAGATGCAATTTCTTTTTTGAAATCCATGTCAGTACACACAGCAGTGGGGTTATTATGACCTATCTGTGCCATTCATTTTACGCTGAGAGAAAAGGACAGAGTTATGTAACTGCCGTAGCTCCGTCCTTTACGCTCACCGTAAAATGAACTGCATAGCTATGTCATAATAACCCCCCAGGACTTTACATTTTATTTGGTTAGTGATAGTGATAGGAGTACTCATTTTGTTCAAAGTTTTACCTCTTAGTTAGCCGACGAGTAATTTTCATCTAAATAAAACTTCAGTGACCTAGTTCAAACAGTCCATTACAGCCTTTAAACGGTTTTGAAATTACTTCTGCTAGAGATGTTCTCCTAGTGACCAAACTATCATTTCCACGTCGATTAAACATTTCGAGCATGTGAAGTGGTCAGTTAATCCATATTAATATTTGTCTGTTTGTTAAACTTTCCGGGCTGTAAGCCATTGAACTAATTTGGGTAAAATTAATACGACGTATCTGTATCTGGCTCTGTTCTACTTCGTAAAACCTAATTGCCTATGATGTACTATCGTATTTTCAACTTGACTAGCTCTTATTTACTTGACAGTAAAGGCGGCCGAGTCAAAAATAATACGATATTATGTCAAAAGCAGTAAGGTTTTACCGAACAGGGAGGTTATTATGACATAGTTATGCAATTCTGTTTACGCTGAGAGAAAAGGACAGAGCTATATAACTGCCATAGCTCTGTCCCTTACACTCACCGTAAAATGAACTGCATAGTTATGTCATAATAACCCCCCAGGACAGTCCCTAAAAGTAGGGTTACAATTATTTCGGGCTTCTACTCTATTTTATTTAAACTTTAAACTTTCATTTTTCTTGTACTCTTAATAAAAAACCATTTCCATAATTAAAATAAGTTTCCGTCGAAAATTTCATTTTTGGGCCAAGCTTTTGCTGCCTACTGTACTTTTTTTGCACGGTCATCATCTAGTCGTCAAGACAATTCTAATAAGCCCTAACACGACGGGTTTATCGTGAGTAATTTAGCAGTTCCTATCGCCACCCGAGTCTCCATCATCAGACCAGCTTGATGGTACTATATTGTATTGTTTAGAACTAAAGGCGTATGCAAATTTTCAGCTTCATCGGAAACCGGGAAGTGGGTCAAATTTAACTTGTAAGATTGAACCCTTACATACATACATTGCAAGTTAAATAAAAGCTTGTTATAGTATCTTTTATTCCTTACTAGCTTCTGCCCGCGACTTCGTCCGCGTAGATTTCGATTATCGTTAGCCCCTCGGGAACATTAAAATTTTCCGGGATTAAAAGTCTATGTGTTATTCCAGTGTATAAGCTATCTCCATTCCAAATTTTATCCAAATCCGTCCAGCCGTTGCAGCATGAAGAAGTAACAAACACACACACACATGCACACAAAATTTCGCATTTATAATATTAGTATGAAGTATACGACTCAGTAAAAGTGCTAAACCATAGTACTTGTTTTTCGATAAAGTACCAGGGACCCAGGACAGCAGAGAAGCTCTCATCTCCCAGCGAATTATGTAAACGAGATATTCCTAAACGTATTACAGCAACAGGTTTTCCCTGTTTATACAACTGCCCAGCCCGCGCAACCTTGGACTTTGCTTAGTTTAAATAAAGTTGTTGTTAGATTGAACGTCACGAAATAAAAATGGGTCCTTGGAACTGATAAAGTTATAAGGTCTTAACTAGTGTGTTTTACTCGGCGGAATCAAGATGGCTTTGAAGTTTTTGTTTATTATATAGCTTATCACAACGAATAGAAACTAAATTTTTCCTGTCAAAGTCAGCCTCTACTCCACAGGTTTTTGAGCGGTAATATAATCAACATCACGGCAAGATTTCATTCTCTATCCCTGTTACTTTTTCTTTCCATACTAAGAAATGATCCTTACGCGAAACTCAGCCGACTTGCATCTTTTTTTTTCAAATTTATTCATTTTACGGACAACTCACTCTTGGCCAAAAATGTTTATGCCATTAAATTATTTTACAAAAAAGACGTAATGTTTGCTAAGAGAGCTTACCCGTATCTCTTATTGTTTAGGAATTCCTCTTAATGTCCTAGTTAAAAAAAAACACACTGTATAACTACTGTTTTTTTGCAAAGGCCCTTCTAAATTGAATTAATCGAAAATATAATCAATTAATCACTCTGTATTGTGTTTAGTTTCTCTTGAAAACTCATTATCAAAAAAACCTAAAGCCATCTTACAATTCTCAAGAGCTCTTAAATCGTTAAACGAAACAATAAATTGCTCGTCACAAACTTGGGCGAACAAATCTAAAGTAAACAAATCTGGAGTTCAAATCCAATAAGTCATTCATTCAACTTCACAACAATTCCCAAATGAAATTCTATGTCATCGCGAAGTATAAACTAAGTTACTTTATTATCAAATGTGTTCTACGTTTTATTTTATTTACATCCATATCATAAATTTTCTAAAATACGTTCAAAAACGATAAAAAGTACAATAGAATAGAATAGAATATAATAGAATAGATATCGTTTATTCTGTGTTAAAAAACATCAAAAATACATTATAAACGGACAGTTGTGTTCCATATTTTAAGAAGTTGAACATTATGACCTTGCCGTGCATTCTCATTTTTGAAGTGGCAATGTTTGTAAAAACCAACCAAAACATGTTTGTACACCTAACAAGGGCCCGGCATAATCAAAATCTTTGTCCTGTATTCTCGCGTACTGCACTGATGAGGAAAACCGTAGTCTGCCTAGCAAGTAAGATTTTTAACAATATACCATATGGTCTAAGAATGACACCGTTGCAAGATTTTAAAATTCTACTTTCAAAATTATTAATTTCTAAATGTTATTATTCTCTGACATTGTTTTTAAATGATAATTTAAAGTAATTTACTCCAATTTGGCATTTTTGTATTTTTGTTCTAGTGTTAAGATAGATTAAAATGTGACATCTTCGTAAATTTTTATTGTATTCTTTTTTTTTAATCTTTGTATTAAAATTTTGAATGTGATATCGTAAATTATTTTTAACGTTTTGTTTCTGTGATTCATGCACTAATTTTACTGATTTTCGTACGCCACCTGGCAAAACATAGTGATACCAGTATGTCTCTCTACCACTGTAACCAGTTTTACCTATGTTTCCGAATAAATCACTTTGACTTTGACTTTGACTTTGACTTTTAAAAAAGTAGAATACACACTTAGAGTACTAAATCTAAAATTAACTACTAATAAATCTAAAATTATTAACTCGCTATCACTCGTGCAGCCCAAATACCTCTAGATGAGTGATAACTTTCATCCCTTGGGTAACAATCTACTATATGGGTAAGGACCAAAAAGTTGTCCACCCTAACACAATCAATAAAATTTTCTATGAAACTTTTCCGTTGTGACACGAAAATTAGCCTTACAAGTAGGGACACTTTACGTCGCACAACGGAACCTTTTTCATCTTCGTCGTTTGTGTGGTTAACTGCGCTTAACTGTGGTCCAACTTTTTGGTTCTCACCCATATCATTAACCGGTCTTCAGGTTTTACTATCTTTGTACAAAAATCCACATTAATCAGTAGAGGTATTGAACCATAAAGTCGGAACAAATAAACGAACACACCCATCTGGATTTTTACACTCGTTAGATTCAACGAAAGCCCACCCACGAGATCCTCTTAGTTTTTCCATTAACGGCAACCCACACACGGTGATCCAAAAAGCATTCATCACGTTTTTTTTGTACTTTTTAAAACTGAAAACCTTTTCGTATGTGAAACTTGAAAATGTATTTTTAATACAGTTGCTCTAAAAACTGTACTTTTTGTAGATGTATATAAAATTCAAATTCAAAATTATTTAATTTTGAAATTACATTTCCATTTTGTACACAAATTTAAAATAATTTTCAATATCGTGTGGAAAGTTGGATTTCTTCGAACTAGTTGATTTTTACTTGGTACGTACTTAGCGCGGATGACTCACACACATCACAGCAATGCACAGCACTGTAGGTTAGGTAGTTACTTCTAATGTTTATGCACTCCTAGTATTTGACGTTATCATTTTTGTGTTAGTGATTTTATTAAAATTTAAGTAATTTTGGACAGAGTGTGTTCACACGTTATCTCATTTCAGAGGTCTGGGGGGAAGAGGACAGATACACTTATACCCACATACACGCATATATAGAAACACACATACATAGATACACATATACACATATACACACATACACAGATACACAAGTACACAGATACACATTTTTTCGTATTATATTAAACGTCGTTTGATACACGTACCGAACTGTCATTTTACATACTTTCCGAATACTTTCGTAATATGACATACTTTCCACACCTGCATCAAAATGTAATATTGTGTAATAGCTCATAAAAACACAGCTAACCCTTTTCCGTGCTGATTATCACGTGATTCAAACACTTCACCATCCCATCTTATCGGACATTAGTGTTAATTAACGTTTATGCAACTGTATCTCTGTTATGAAGTGTGTAAAACATGTGTAAAGTAATTAAATATCATCACACATAATTTAAAAACAATTTCATATTTCAACAACTTGCCACCCTCAAACGGTCGATCTCACGTACTAGGCGCTCAGAAATTGTGAAGATACACCGGGTTGATAGGCCGTGTTGTACGTGACAGCTAATAATAAGGCCGTCGTTTCACACAATAGTGGCACTTATGAGGACCCTACTCAGGAATTCCTAAACAATCTGTTACCCTAGTACGTAAGGGTAGGTTAATGAGTGATGTCGAGACATTTTAGCTGTGAGAGTAACGTGTAAAGAGCAATATTACTTGCTAAGCGGGAATTCCATGGCGGCGCGCTACGCACTCCGGGTATAAATTCTGTTCATATCAAAATATACGAAGACTCCTACTGCAGCGCCCACACGAAATGATGCGCTCGTCAACAGGGCTGCCTCCGTGTACCAAATTTCAAGTTTCTAGGTACAGTACCTAATTTTGGCTGTGCGTTGACATATAAGTTAGTGAGTCAGGTTTGGCTTTTATACCTTAACTAGCGGTTCCCGACCCGACTTCGTCGGGCAATAGTTCCCGTGGGAATTTCGGGAATTCCTTTCTTAGTGCACCTCTACGGTACCTAAGCTACGTCCCTTCCAAATTTCAAGTGCCTACGTTTAGCCGTTTAGGCTGTGCGTTGATATGTCAGTCAGTCAGTCAGTTTCTCCTTTTATATATTTAGATTATTGGATATCACATTCTGTGTGAAGGAGACTTTTTTTTTTAACTATTAACTCTGCAATTATGGATTTTTGAAAAATCGTCTGACTTAACCGAAAAAAGAACGGGTCCAATATGACAGAAATAACATGCCGTATTTTAAGATGAAAATCGAAAGGGTCTTTCATATTGATCGTTTAGAACACATACCAGGAGCTCATTTTGAACAACTGATTAGCTGGAAAGGTTTAGTAAGTTTATTAAAAGATTACTGTTTTCATTTTTGTTTTAATTAGTTCTCACGGTCTTTGGGTGATTCTTCGAGGTCGTGATTTTTGTCTTATTCCTCTGTCGTATTTTTTTTTGCATATTTAAGTAATAAATATATTCTCCCACGAAAGTAGATTTATTTAGAAACATGAATATGGTTTTGACACTCATTTTTATGAATTCTTAAAGAAAATAATTAACTTTTTAACTTTTGTGCCCAGAGGAATAAGAAATTGACGACAGAGAAGTAAGAATAGGTTTAAAATATTAAAAATTATGTGATTTTCTCGGTATTTAAATTACATAAAAATAAAACATGTGCAATTATTATTGAAGTACCTAGGTATACAATAATTTATTATTTGTATTAATAAGCATCATAGAAAACTAATTTTAGGCGTGCTTAAGCAGTGTTATAGTTTTATTTTAAAAAATATACTTTTATACATAAAAAATACGAAATTGAAATTTCTTGAAATTGTACTGAGCGGTTTTTGATGAAACTTGCACTGTTCAACACTGTTCCCAATGTTGAAGTAAATTTAAGCTAATAAAAAATAATGGTCACAGTCCAACTGATAGTTTCGGGGAAATGCTTGAAAAAACACATAGGTACATACAAATTTACAAACAAACATACAAACATCAGCTATATTTTTTTGTTTAGTTGTTTGGGAGCCCTAATAGATTAACATATCGTCGTTGATACTGCAAAACAGCGCAGCTAACAAATTCAATAAGTTGTAAAATGTACCTTACTGACTTACATGATAAGGTGTATTTTGCATTTTATCTAAATTGTTCGTTACGCGGTATTGCAGTATCACCGACGATATGTGAATTAATTGCTTACCTAAATACGTGTCGGATTGATAACATAAGTTTTTGAAGCAAGTTAAAACGGCTGCATGAGTCTCTAATTAATAAATCACAACATCGAAAGTGAAAAAAAACTATGAAAACTGACGATTTTCTTATTCCGCTGTCCATAACTCCGAAGCAATAAGGGACAGAAGAGTAAGAAAAATATGAAAACAAGCTGATGGTTCATAATACAAACATATTGGAAGGCTACCGTTAATGCTACGGTAAGATAGCACGTAAAGCAGTTAAACAAGCACAAGTATTTTTTTTTAAATATTACACACTTATTAAAAAAACTAACAGAGTGATAAGAATATTACGTAAACCAAGGACAGAGTAATGATATATTTGCCTTCGTAACTCCGGAGCGATGAGCATCAGCCGACACGTCCACCACCTGGCACGTTCGGAACGCGACTAAAAACCGGCCCACGTGGGAGTTTTCGCTAGGTTTTTAAATGTCTTTATGATACAGCTGATTGAAGCCCGCTCCAGAGTAATAAGAATTTTACGGCGGACAAATGTTAAATCCTCAGTTATAAGAATAATATTGCATGTAAAAAATATTTGTTGTTTTTTTTTAATTTAACAACTAATCTTCTTTTTATGTGGTCACTCAAGATATTGATAAAGTTGACTAAACTTAAGTTATTATCATATGATTTCAAGAAAATGGAGGACGGACACGACAGAGTAATAAGAATAATGGGTTTTTTTATTTTTTTTATCTATGTTTAGAATCAGTTACACGAAAATCGACCGGTGTCCCAGTTAAACATGAATATCAGTCACCTCTGAAAAAAAAAACAACCTTCTAAACTAAGAGTTCATTGGACTAAGCCCTCGGACGTCAAAAATCAGGGCCCCGAAGAATCACCCCTTTACGAGTACTTCGCTAAACTATCGCTTTCGATTTACATCTTAAAATACGGCATGTTATTTCTGTCATATTTGACCTGTTCGATTCCCGGTTAAAAAGGACGATTTTTCAAAAATCCATAAATACAGTATTTATTATTTTCTAAAATAAAAGTAAGTGTCCATTGCGTAAAATTTGCTATTTCCAATATTTATGGTATCTGCGGTACATTTCCCGTGACGGGTCAAAACCAAGTTAAATGTTAGGTAATTGGTAGTTTTCATGGCTTTCCGTTATTTTGATTGAGTTGGTTATTTAGAGATAAATGAACCATATCGGTAACCCTTCCAATCTGCATCATAAAATACGGCATGTTATGTTACCGCATTTGACCGGTTCGAGTCCCGGTTGAGACAGATGATTTGTCAAAAATCCATAAATGCAGAGTTTATAGTTTTTTAAAAATAAAAGAAAGTCTCCTTTACACAGTATGTGTACATACATACATACATACATACCGTCACGCCTTCATCCCAGAGTGGGGTAGGCAGAGCTAAAGAATTACCAACAACTTTAACAGCCAGTTGTTAATTCTGTAACCACATTTTGCACAAACAGGCTAAGATGTATATCATGTGTATATTAGTGACAGGTTGCAAGCCCATCGCCTAAAAATACTACAAGCCTTTAATCCCTTAGTCGTCTCTTACGACTTCCACAGGAAGGTATGGAGTGGTACTATTCTATTCTATTCTGCCGGCAACCACACGGCCAACACGGACAGTATGTGTTATTTCCAACATTTAAGGTAGTTGCCTTCCATGTGGCATTCGGACTTTTCACCCTGTATAAATTAGAAGCTTCATGTTTGTTCAATGTGTTAGCATTAACTGCTTATCGACGGGATGCATTAATTATGGCTGCGCCTGTCAATCATATTATTAACTATTTTCATAACAACTTAACACCATTGTATGTCACAGCGCTAATAAATTGCTATTTGATTACATTTACTAGGTACTTAATATTATTTGAATGTAATGTATGGCATAGTGTGTTAATTCCTAGGTGATTGTTTATTATTATTAGAATATTTAAATGATGGTGCGACTATTTGTTTAATATTTTGAACATGATCTGAATGTTATAATTTAGTGTTTAAGTGCTGCCATCTACCGATGATATAAAAGGGCATGTTGATCGAGCCGAGAAACAGTCGGTTGCTAGATTTGGTACAGATTTAATAAGAATAAACTCTTGGTCACTTTAAATAAGTGTTTCTGTGAGCTCTCATCCTACCGACCCGTTATAATATAACCTTGGTGTTTTCAAGAGTGAATAGGCATTTTCTAAGTAAGCGTGTACCACCATCGACCTCGTCATTACACATCAGGTGAGACTGAGGTCAAACTCAAACCCATTATTGATAAAAAGTAGGACAATTCCTGGAAAAATAGAGATAAACCGAGTCCACAGACGGAGTCACAAGCAAAAGTAAATAATATGAAAACGCCATCCAACGTACTAGATGGTGAGGTCTTTATAAATGGATTTCCTCGAGAGTTAGATTCCATGTTATACTGTAAGGTCATTCATTGCCAGCTTGCTGCCTCGGACGTATATCTCTATTGTGCCCGCGCAGGTGAATTTACCCACAAAGGGAAGATTGATGATGCTCCTTAGAAAACATTTTGTCGGCAATGACGGGGTATGATGTAGGGGAAGGGTACATGAGCGTGTTTAAATATTTTAGTAGGTAGGAAAGGAAATTAATGTCATGAATTCAAATTAATGTTATAAATGGGATATTGTACTTAAAGTAATCTATTTAACCATGTTTGTGTAAGAATGAGCTCGTATTTGTACGGCAACGTATACTTTAACAAAACACTTTATGAGAGCACTGCGTTTATAATCTATGCGTATAATATATTAATATTATAGAGCTGAAGAGTTTGTTTGTTTGTTTGTTTGCTTGAACACGCTAATCTCAGGAACTACAGGTCCAATTTTAAAAAAACCTTCAGTGTTAGATAGCCCATTTATCGAGGAAGGATATAGGCTATATTACATAAACCGTGGGTCGCTAGTTCAATAATAGTTTTGATTAATTTAGCTGTAATTTTATTTGAACATGTTTGAAGCACGCTGTATCTATTCCTGTATCTTACAGTGTCTTTACCGCAACTACAATGCAAGCTAAAAAATGTGCGTAGTAGCATCGGTTTACCCACAATATACAGTTGGCTCATCTACCTCATCAAATTAGCCTTGCTATTACGTATTTTTCTATCCCGATTATGAGCGGGAAGCGAGTACAGCCAGCGATCAACTAGTAATATTTGTGTCTCTTTTATTGACACGGAATTTATATTTTTTGTTTCGACAAACTAGTGAAAAGAGTTCTCGAAACAAAACGTTACAACGTGTTTAATTGTTTAAAATAACCACGACCGTTTCCCAGTCGCTGGTTTTATTTTCCATATACTCGTAATTGTCAAGCGAGCACTCGACCGCAAGTTGCACTTAACTAAAACCAGCGACTGGGAAACGGTCGTGGTTATTTTAACTAAACAAATAAATGTCAGGGGATAATGTCACACCAATGGAGCTAGTCCCAAACTAAGCTCTGGATTTGTACTATGGGCAACGATATAAATACTTATATAGAAAAAATATATACTTAAATATATAGAAAACATCCATGATTCAGAAACAAATATTCGCGCTCACACAAATATCTGCCCTTATCGGGATTTGAACTCAGGACCGCTAGCTTCTTGGGTAGGGTCACTTCCAACTAGGCCAACGCATCGTATAAGTAAGAAACAATGTTATGTGAGGTTTGTTATTTAAGTGACAAATATTAGAATAGGGACATTTTACTCGTACTGGGGGGTTACCATGTCATCCTAAAGCAGTTCAGTTTAGTATGAGAGAGAGGGACAGAGCTGTATAACTACTAATTACTAGTAACCACCCTGGTTATAAATTGTTTAGGTACTAGGAATTCATAAATACGTTTTAGGTGCTGGAAGTCAATAAGAAACAATGTCGAGTGAGGTTTGTTGTTTACGTGACAAACTTGTTGAAATAACGACTTTACTGGCGTTTATTAAAAACTATTGGCCCGTCGGCGGCTTCGCCCGCCTGCAAGTTTCTGACATTTCCGGTGAATTTTTCAATTATTTTCTTGCACCTTGCAAAACCTTGCAAACCTTGTCCTGACAATGACGAACACAACAAAAAAGAAATCAGCCAAATTGGTTCAGCCGTTCTCAAGTTATAGCGTGACCAGGAGAAATAGGGGTCCATTTATATATTGGGTCCTTACTGGGGATTTTTTACGTGTTTTGTTTCGTACGAAATTTATTCATTTCAGTTTCAACTTCCAAATTGTTTTTAACTTTCATTAATACACTATGTTACAAAGGTTTGAGATACAAATAATATGGTAAAATATCTTACTTAATGTTTAAAATTAAAGTGTTAATTCTCTTTTCATGTGCTGCGAGTTCAAGTGTTTCAATTACGCAGAGTTTTATGAAGCTACCTATTTTTAAGTAATTAAGATATTTATAATACAGCTTAGAAGTGTCCATTATTTCTGACAGAATTTTGTTTGGTTTGCATTTGATATTACTAAATAATCCGCAAAATTAAACGTAAGAAAACACCAATTTCGTAGGTAAGGACCTAATATACAAATACATATCTCTTTTTCTAAGGGAGAGGAAGAAAACGGTAGCACTAATTTTAGATTTTTCCTAAGTCCGTCCGTCCTAAATTTTTTTGGCTGTATTTTTAAACCGTTTTAGGTAACTTGGCACTTAAAGCTTATTACCGATTTTTTTTTCAACTGCATTTTTTATGTCACATATCAATTATTTTTAGCCATACATCACATCAATTATGTTACAATATTAATGGATATGCATTTCGTTAAAAGTATTCAAACTTATTACATTTATTATTTTATTAAACCACCTCTAAAGACAAACGACAGTAATAAAATAAAAAACCGTAAAAATTATGCCGACTACAAAGCTTTAACTTGTCTAGACTAGCCCTTATAATTCTAACTAAACGTGTCTATAACAAAATTGTTGTTATAAATTCAACCTTAACTGTAAACAGCAGAAGTCTAATTTATACTAGCAGTTAAGATGTACATACGTCCATTTGACTAATGATGCGGATCAGGTCAATGCCCGCTGAACCTAAAATGGGTGAATAACAACCTTAAAAGCGTTATAAGTTATAACACACATAATTAACAACATTACGCATAGAGACGTAAAGTCGTATTTGGCTGGGCTTAATTTGGAGTTAGTGTGTTTTGCTTTTGAGGTACCAACGTACATTAAAGCACCATATTTTATTATGAAGTGGCTTTTTATTAAAAGTTGTTCGTATTATGTTTAGGAAATTTGCTTGTAATTGGGGAAAACAAAAAAAATACTTGATTATATAATACTAGCTGTTCCCGTGTCAACTTCGGTGGGCAAAACATTTTTTTGAGTTATTAATTTTCCCGCTAATTCCCGTTCCCGTGGGAATTTCGGGAATTCCTTTCTTAGAGCACCTCTACGGTACCTAAGCTACGTCCCTTCCAAATTTCAAGTGCCTACGTTTAGCCGTTTAGGCTGTGCGTTGATATGTCAGTCAGTCAGTCAGTTTCTGCTTTTATATATTTAGAAGATGTAGGAGTATAAAAACTTGTAATTATTCATAAGAATTTAGTACAGTGCCGAGTGTAAGACATTAAATTCCACGCCTCTATTTAACTCTGTAAAATAATATTGTTTTTGACGTGTTAAGGTATTGTTTTGACGTCACCCGCCATTACTGTCAAGTAAATAAGAACTATCAAAACGTTGACAATACAAATAACATGTCAAAGGGAATACGATTTTATCCTGTATACAGGGTGTCCCAAAACTCAACGATAATCCGCCAAGGGCTGATAGAGCAGCTAAAAAGCTATCGATTTAACACCTATGTATGTTACTAGGTGTCCCAGTGGTTGCTTTTCACTTTGTATGAACAAAACAACTTTAGGTGATTACTTAAAAAAATACTGATAAAATAAACGGGCAAATAGATTGAAAAACTTCGCCAATTCATAATGATTATAATTATGTAAGATACCACTGAAAAACTTATGAAATACATAACGAAATTAATGATTTTTCGTGACATGGGCATAAGGGAAAATTACAAAATTTCAGATTAAAATGATCAATATCTCCGAAACTAGCGAAAATCGCTGAACATACATAGGTGTTAAATCGATAGCTTTTTAGCTGCTCTATCAGCCCTTGGCGGATTATCGTTGAGTTTTGGGACACCCTGTATACATAATGTCATTGAACGTTACTATATACAGGGTGGAAAAACGAACGACACATGGACGGCAACTACCTTAAATATTGGAAATATCATGTGGCATTAGTTTTTTCCACCCTGTATACTGTATAGTTTTTATCGAACATGCAAGAACACTGTCCGTAGCTGGTCGCTACGAGCTACGAGCAGCAAATGCTGCTACGTGCTACGCTCGTAGCGTTTAGCAAAATAAGTCTCTTATTCCCTTCCCTTAATAGTAAAGAGTTGTCTCCTTTGCTTACCCCTACTGTTATCGTAGTGTCAAGGTTTTATCTCTTATTTACTCGACTAATGGCGGTCGATTTAAAAACCATACAAGCGATATGTTTTTTAGTAGACTAGAACCTGCGTATATCGCGTGACATAATGTGGTTAAAGCATTCGTCACTTTTTGACACGTATATAAGTACGAGAGTGACGGATGCTTTATCCACATTTCGTCTCGCGATAAACACAACCATACTAACTAGGCCCGCAAGTTGTGTTTAACGTTATGTTAATTAAAAAAATACAAACTTTGCCACAAAAACTACTTTCCGTTAGTTGAATGGTGTTGATTATAACAAATTTGATGTAAATATTGATGTAAATATCCAAATGTACCCACCAGTAACCACTCGCTGAATTCTTATTAAAAAACGCGTTAAAGTGTAAATTCACGGTAAGTTTTAACCCAAAGCTCGGCTTTAAGCCAAAGCTCGGGCTTTCAGAGTCGCAAGCTCAAAGCTGCACGGCGCGCTTTATGAATGCGCGGCTGCATCAAACAGCCAGCGTTTATCTTTATTTATGCGAGAATCATAGCCTAAGAGCTAGCTAAATATATTGTTAAATATTCTAATATTATAAAGAGGTAAATTTTGTGACGTTGTAAGGGGTAGTCCATATATCTACAGAACCGATTCTTTTACCAATAGAAAGCCACGTTATTTGTGAATGTCTTAGGCTATGTATTAACCTAAAAAAATGGTTTGCTGCCGCTATTATATATATTAACTTTTGCTTGCACCCGTTTCAGTAGGATTGCTTATCGCTGTTCCCTAAAGAACTAAAGAAATTTTATAGAATAACAGTATCCTATGTGTGTAAGGACTAATTTGAGTGCTTTTCATTCCGTTGAGGTGTTTGAATGATTTTCAAAAATTAAAACATACAAACTTTCAGATTTGAAATATTAATGGGGTATGAAAAGATACCTATTATATATTTAGTTCTAGGACACTAGGTCTAACATGCGTAAGAGCCTTTATCAATTTTCATATTATTATACAAACATCAAAAATGTCTCTATATAATAATATGACCTTGCTCGCTTCGGTTTATGTAAGTTACACCGCGATTTAAACTGGAATTTATAAAAATAACAAACTTCTACGAAAAGTTATCTCACTGATAGTTTACCTTAACCATTTTATTTTATTTATAGGAGGAGTCAGCAGAAATACAAACAGACAGAAAAACAGAAAGACACACAGACTTGGAAAGGGACTTTGTTTTGTACTATTTCAAAATTCAAATTCAAATTCAAATCATTTATTCTGTAAGTAGGCCCTGTAGGCACTTTTACAAGTCTGAGTCTACCAGCGCTTCCAAAGAGACCGCTGTTGAGAAGAAGCGCCGCAAGAAACTCAACAGTAAGCCGTTTTTTAAAAATAAATCACTTATTACAATACTAAACTTAAGCTACATAATTTAAATGTCACGGGGATGTACAGGTCCCAGTAGTAATAATAATTAAATAAATCAAAATGTCGGATTAAAATAAATAATACAATTTCGGAGATGTAAACAGGCTCCAAATGTCAAATTAAAATTAAGAATTAAATATAATTAAAAAAATAAACACCCAAAACAAGGGAGATGTAGAAAGTCTCCACGGTCAATTTTGGAGATGTAAAGAATCTCCAGATGTCATATTAAAATAATAGGTAATCATACAGGGAGATGTATATAGTCTCCACGGTCAT
The DNA here is from genome assembly GCA_963966035.1 of Acleris laterana. NCBI lineage: Eukaryota > Metazoa > Arthropoda > Insecta > Lepidoptera > Tortricidae > Acleris > Acleris laterana. The sequence goes on along the minus strand of OZ014458.1, from coordinate 5,265,311 downwards.
TAATAATTGTAATACAAAAAAAAATATATATATATCAGTCCCAAGCATTGTCATCATTCATAATAATCTTTAATACTATAATAAGCTTTAGAAATTAGTTTACGTTTAACGTATCTCTTAAATTTATTTACTGATAAATGAGTAACACTACTTGGGAGCTTATTATAGAACCTTATACAATTACCCATGAAAGAGTTTTTTATTTTGTGAAGCCGTGTAAAGGGCACTGCGAGCTTATGTTTATTAAGGTATTTAAAAAGATAAATACAAAAAGATTTTTTTTGACGTGTATATTTTGTTCAACACTTCTTTAGATAAACACGAAATTATCGGAAACATTATTGTTAAACATTTAACAACAAGGTTTTTTTTATTATTACTAGTATTGAAAATAAGACGCTTACGAATATAAATTGTTCATATTTGTTCGTATTTGTTTACTTGAAAAAATATATCTTAAGACCTCTTGCTCTTGGTGCAAAAGGGGATGCTGCGCTGTCACCTTTTCTCAAAGAAACTTATAGAACATTTCATATTTTTATTTAAGATTTCCAGGTTGTCCTTTCGTATTTCCTTTTTGTTTGTTTTGTTCTTGTTTTTTTTCATCCTTTCAACCCTACAATTATAAAACAGGGCCTCTTTTCAACACGACAAAAACCATATCGTATGTAATGTTATCGTATTGTCAACGTTTTGATATCTCTTATTTACTTCACAGTAATGGCGGCCGAGTTTAAAACGATTCCGTAACAGCTGGCCTATTGTCTCGCACTCGCAATCGCAATCGACTTCAAAGCGGAACAATTGTTTTCATTTTGTATGCAGAGAAGCGTTTGATTTTGAAAATAAAAACAATTGCGATAGCGAGTGCATTAGGCAATAACCCCTCAGCGGTTCTAATACGATAGTGTTTTTACTACCTAGTACAGAGCCCTAGTAATGGAAATGTGTCAGTACATTGAAGATTTTTACCATAGATGTAAGAAAAAATTGATCCCGTGTAACCAAATGTCAAGCGTACCACCTTTTTCTTCTGTGTACAAAATAGTCGAATCGCCCGTTGTCCTGAAACGATCAATAATATTGCACAACAATGTTTATGGGCTAACCAGACCATAAAATATTTCATAATATTAACACTACATGATGCAAAAGTATTGTGTGATTTTAAACTCACTCCTCCTCCTCCCTTTTCCTCAATCATTGCACCAATTTCAATACAAACCCTAAACTGGCAAATGATATTGATCAATCTATCATTTTGTGCAATAGAGGGCGACGGCGGGATCGTGGAGCAACAAAGTAAACTTCAACTCACTACGCTATTAGGAACATAACGTAATAGATTTAAAAGCATTAAGTTAAGACACTTACTTTGCTTTTTTTTGGTAGGACCTTGTGCAGGGTCCGTCCGGATCACTACCACCATCCTATCCATTAACCTACCGCCGAACAGCAGTGTTTGCATTGTTGTGTTCCGGTTTGGGGGTAAGACAGCCGGTGAAATGACTAGCGTAGAGGCATTCCATCTTAGTCCTCAGGGTTGGCAACGCATTTGCAGTCTTAGGATTGCATTGCAGTCTTGTGAATGTGAATGTCTATGGGTCACAGGTTCCACTTACCATCAGGTGGCCTTTTAGTATTAATCACGGAAACATAATATTACTTTATTAAAACGCGAAACTTAAATTGTTTCAAAAACCAGTATACTAATAGAATCCCCATCATTTACTGAGTTGGAATCATTAAGTTAGAATCACGACCCCGCAGTCACTTTGTATAATTGATTCTTAAGGGTGGGCCTAAAGCCACAGAGGGCCCAGACAAGATGCATTACGCTAACTATCGTTTCTATTCGTTTAGTTTTTAAACCATTCGCGTCACTGGCACATCACGTGACTTTTTGTATCACGTCATCTACATGTTGTCTGGGCCCTCTTGTCTGTTCTTAACATAGATAATACTACACATGGCTAAATACAATTATCCAAAACCTAAATTACGATGACAAGTTGACAACCACACATCCACTCAATAATCGAAAAGCCACATGTCTGCGCAAGGTCACTTCACAGTACTTCACACAGCTCAACACTATCATAACTCCAAAATATCCAGCATTCTAAATCCAACGGTCAATCTTATGTGTTTGGGTACAATTTCGAGTAAAGTATGATGTGAGTTAGCTCGTTCTGTTATAAAAGTTGCGAATTATATTCGATACCAATAAATTGGTAACAAGTTCCCACTAACAATCCGTAATTGGACCAAACCCGATGGCTCCCGAAGTTTGTCAATGTGACAGTACAGTCTGAGGACGAATCGATTTACTTTGTGATAAAGTTACTGGCTTTTGGGTAACCAGGTGTAAAAACTGTGAAGATTTTCTGCTAAAGCCTGCACCGTTGCTTGCTGCCTTTAATTGTCGAATGGCATGCCGCCACTCGGTTCGACCTAGAATAATCCTTGTGCGCGTAATACACTTTTTTTTAGACTTTTTATAAATAGGGGGTAACCAGTGGTCAGCAAGAGACCTGTAGTTAGCCTCTGCCTATACTTTGTATGAGTGGGAAGAGTACGAAAATATTTCCCACTCTACGAACTCATATAAAGTCTACTACAGCTGGCCTATTGTCTAACGCACTTGCAACCGCAGTCGACTTCAAAGCGGAACAGTTCGCTGCTTAAATGCTAAAGCGCCTCAAAACAAAAACAGACATAGTTTGATTTAAGACTTAAAGTATATAGCATTCCGAATTTAAATGCAACACAAACACATTTTGATTTGAGGCCCTTTAGTATTTAAGCAACGAGTTGTTTTCATTTTGACAAGCGCTCCATTTTCAAAATGAAAACGATTGCAATTGCGAGTGCGTTAGGCAATAGCGCCTCTAGTCTCTGGCTAACTAATACTGGTGACTTTACCCTACTACTTTTTTTTTAATGCGATTACGTTCATCGCCTCTACATCCATATTGTCTTTACACCTCTTGTTATCCTATTGGTATCGTAGGTAATGCTGAGCCAGTGTCCGATTCACTGCCGCGAAGACACACTAACTACTTTTTTATTGCAGTTTTCTGTTGTTTTTTTTTCTGTGTGTCTTGTGTCTGTAGTGAACAAATATATATTTTTTTCTTTTCTTTCTATTGTCAACTTTATGTTGTGACAACTCTTATGAACTTGACAGTAGGTAATGGCGGCTGACTCGAAAGCAATACAAATGCAAAAGCTCGAAAGTCAAAGGGATCATACTACATTGACCCCACTATTATAGTAACAAGAAATGATTCAGGGAGTTGTTATGTCCGGGTGTGGCGATGATGCGCCATGACAATCAGAGCCTGACGACTGGTGTTTGAAAATGCCATACAATTTCTAGATACAGGCTATGAAGAGTGTAACACAGGAACTCTGTCAAAATCAGGTGGTTTCGCATTAAATATGCATCGGCGAAAAATGTGGTCTACCACCCTACGGTTGAGGTTCATTGGTACGTCATGACACGACAAGTTCTACTTTCCCAATATTATGACAGTGACAAGTGTCAACCTTAGCGATAATTAGATCTCACAGAAACTTTTGTCAAAACTGGTAGACCTTATCTTGACCGACCGTACCTACCTATAATTCGCCAGATCATGACATTCCTAGGTTAGGTTATTTTATGATACGCCTAGGAATGTCACGATTTGGCGAATAATAAGATCGGGCGGCGACATATAGATTTCCAATTCTTACGCTTTACTTTAATGACTATACGTTGGTGGATATGCCTCTGGGCTAGAGTGAATGAAAATACGTAACCAGGCGAATTCAATGGATTCAACATTCATAAAAGCCCTTTTGTATTCAGCGGGAACCAATTAATTCCGAATGTATAGAATGCATGAATGCTTGTTACTAGCGTGTACGAGTAATTAAAATTCTACCTAACAGATTGGTATTCTGAGTATCACATTGAATATTTTTCAGGTATGTTTTTAAAACCTTTTGATAATAGTAACTAGGATTTTAGAGAAAATTCAAGCTGGCGTATGTTTACAATTAATGGTTACTTTGAATTTATTTTGAATAAATTATACTTACTGTTTTATGGAGCGTCGGTGGCCTAATGGCTTCGGCTGTCGCCGATCGTAAGGTACCGAGTTCACGCCACATTATTTGTCATGTGCCAATTAGTTTTTCTAACTTAGATACATTACCCGATGCCTTTAAGGTGAAGGAAATATATCGTGAAAAAACCTGCAAATGCGAACCGCCGGGTAAGTAAAAGGGTTAATTACTTAAAATATCGTATACGGTCGAAGTGTCCGTGATTCGGAAGGGTTGGATAATAAAGATATACATAAATATTCTCCATGTTTTGTATGTTGACTGAAATATTGCGCCAATATTCGCTTACCACGTAATTATATCAGCGCTCGGTCCTAACTTAGTTCCAATATGGCGGCACCAGCACAGTATGAACAGTAGTTCATCTTCAAACAAAGAGGTATATCGCTTGTTTGCATGTGTGCGTATCTCGACCGTACGCGCCGCGAGACACCACAAGCAAACTCAACAGGCCGCACCAAGCCGGTTTAGTCGGGGCCGCGCCGTCATCGCGTTTAGTTCCGTACGTGTTAAGTATCGAGCGTCGCGAATCGCAGCCCTAACGCCCGAGCGGCAATAGGTAACAGAAACTGCTAAAGGGCCGGAGACGAACTAGTTAACAGGAAGAGATCCCTTAAAGTCATAAGTTCGACTCTGTACTATCAGCCCAATGGAACCCTGACCCACCATAGAACGGTGTCACAGTGACATTATAAAACAATTTGTTTGACACTTCTTATGACTTGAATCATAACGTCTCTGTGACACAGTTCTATGGTGGGTCAAGGTTCCAATGGTCTGATAGTACAACCCAGTTATATTTTAGTCTATTTTATAATGGTTACTTCTTTTGTTTGTACAATGAAGTGTTAATATACTTACATACATACATTATTTTAATATGAATTGCTACAAACGAATAAGTACAAAGTTTGCTTTATTTCACTTGTTAACTAAACCGGTCAGGGAGCGTCTTTTATGATTTCAAAAACAATAACCATAACTATACAATGTTTCCCAACATTTTATTGACCATTTCATACAAAGTAAACTTAAATCTCTCAGAGCTGGGATGCACAAATAACAAGTGCAAATGCACCTTGAGAACTTCTCCCTCGATCGGAATTCCGAACAAGAAAATAAAATTATCCTGATTCGTAGTTTCTACTCGAGTCCGCTTCTCCTGCAAAGGAATTTAAACCTGAGCCGTAACGTTGTAAGGCTTGATACGGTGTGCAGTGAATGTCCATTTTCACTGTGGGATTTGAAATTCGCTGGAGGAAGCGGTCTTCTGCAAATAACAAATACGCCGAGACGTCATTAAGGCTACTTACACTGAGAGTTTTTAGTACGTATTTTTATAAGATATTTTAATTTTAATGGCGTCGCTTGAGAATTAATTTCTAATCAAGTCAAGTCTCTTTTGTCAAGTTTGTGTTTTGCGGGTGGTAGGATCTTATGCAGGGTCCGTCCGGATCGCTACCACCATCTTATCCATTAACCTACCGCCAAACAGCAGTGTTCGCATTGTTGTGTTCCGGTTTGGTTTTAAGACAGCCGGTGAAATGACTAGCATAGAGGCATTCCATCTTAGTCCTCAGGGTTGGCAATGCATTTGCAGTCTTAGGATTGCGTTGCAGTCTTGTGAATGCGAATGTCTATGGGTCACAGTTTCCACTTACCATCAGGTGGCCTGTGAGGTCGTTTGTCTTCTCTATGCCATAAAAAAAAAGGAATACAGTTCGTCAAGCTGTTCTAATTTGACAATCATTCAGATGTGGGTGTTTAGTCATCCTACCAGGAGTTCAAAACCTGTAAGGGGTCTGCTCCTTACGTTCAAACAGTTAATTTAATTAATTATTCATAGCTTGAATAATTACAGACGCAGTTCCACAAGCAATCATAAGCACGAATGCCCTATAAGGATCCCTTTGGTCACTTTCTAAAATATAAAATACTAGCTGTTCCCGTACCCACTTCGTTCGGCAATCAACTTTTTTTACGGGTTAATTTATATGACATTCACAAATAAAGTGGCTTTCTATAGGTAAAAGAATTTTCAAAATCGGTTCGGTAGATCCACATATTGTCCCTTACGTCACTTTACCTCTTTATAATATTAGTATAGAAGTATAGATAACAACTCTGAACATACCGTATTAAAGCTCAATTAACGTAAAAGAGCGTCCTCAATGAGAGCATTCGCGTGAATATGCGAGTGGTGTGGACGTTGAGTCGAGCGTTACAAAGCTCTCAAGTGAGGACGCTCCTTTACTCGTACTTAACAACAAAAACTAAAATTTCATTCAGTATAACGTTTACTCAAATAATATAGTATAGCTTAACATCTATTTAGACTACTTATTTCTTTAAACACGTTAGATTGAAAAGGGCATGCTTCGATGGTTTGGTCATTGGGAAAGGATGGATGAAAGAAGATTGACGAAAGAGATATACAGATCAAAAGTGAGTGGAAGGGTCGGATGGGGCCGCCCTAGGCGTACTTTTTCGTATCAAATCGGAGAAATACTGAAAAGGCAAACCGATGTGCGTGCATGACTCGAGGTATGTATGTGGAAAAAGTTAAAGAAATTTGTCAAGATCGTAGCAAATGGAAAGAAGTGGTTACTGCCTACCCCTCTGGGAAACAAGCGTGATTTAATGTATGTAATGTATTTACACATTAGATATAATTATTATATTACATAACATAAGAAATAATTATCGTATAATTATAATCCGACTCCCGCCTAATTAGGTTAGGTTAGGATAGAACTGTGGCAATTATAGTGACAGCTGAGCAGCCAGCGATGCCGGAGTTGAATCATATTATTTAATGGTTTCTCGTTCTTAGATAAAATGAATTTTATGTATTTTGGTTATTAGATCATGTGACTATTGTAACATTTAGTAATTTTAAAGTTATTTTATTGCTATGCGTTTCGTTTCTTATACCAACCGCATGTTATATGAAACCAAATTATACCTCTACAAAGTATAAGTACAGTTGAGTAGGTACATCTGTTGAGAAATATATTTTTGTACTTATAGCTTCTGTTTCTTACACTAGTAAATGAAAGCATGTGCCCTAAGGTGACTTTAAATTTTATGCAACTGGGCGAAATTATAAATGATTCTAGGTAAATGATTATGTTAAAGGATGATTATGTCTCTATATTGACTGACATCACTATTTTGACGACAAATTTTTTAGTCTTAATGACAATCTAAGTCAAGACATAACGTGTTATTTAAGAAACTTTAACATTTTAGCATTTTAATCAATCGAGCCTAGCCTAACCTAGCCTTATATCTACACATTAGATAGTTAAGAAGTACAGAAAAGTATACGGTTTCAGCGACATAAAAATACCAAAGTTCAACTTACAAAGTGAAGTGAAGTGACATTTGGCGGCAGACAAGCGACGCCATTTTGGATCGGATTGACATTTAAAAACAGGCAAGAGCATGTCGGACAGATTCGTGAAACAAATAAAAAATAAATCCCCAATAAACAAGTATGAACAACATTTCGGTTTAAAGATATTTGGTATCTTAAATAGATGATTTTTAGTAGGCACAAAGACTTTAGTCGCCTGAAACTCAAGAACCAATCAAGTCTAAGTACATATTCCTTTAAATTGGTTCCCATATAACAACAACCTATTTCAATATGCCAAATTACACCTCTGTAGTACCAAGACGCTCTAAGTTAAACCGCGGACTGACGAGCATGGCGAAACTATAAGGTAGTAGTTTGACATTGGAACCCTAACAATTATAATTGGAACTCTCTTTAATTATGTAAAGTAAAAACATTACAACTAGAAAAACATACATACATTAAATCACGCCTGTTTTCCAGAGGGGTAGGCAGAGACCACCTCTTTCCACTTGCTACGATCCTGAAAAATCTCGCTTCCCTTCTTTCTCATTCATGTCATGCTCGCACGTTGGTTTCGGGTACTTAAGATTCGGAAAAAACAGGCTCCTTTACAGCTATCGTGTAATATAATGTCTAACGTCAATAACAAAACCACGGACGTTGATAATTCGATACAATTTCAACCACATCAATACAATACCATTATTATAATAGATTGCAGTTGCGGTAATTCCTGTATTGGACAAAGCTATCCTATTAGAGAACAATCTCACACAAATTGACCTAGTTCCAAACTAAGCTCTAGGCTTGTACTATGGGTAATAGACAACGATAAATACATACTTAGATAGAAAACATTTTCCCCGTGTGGTAGCCGGATTAGAATAGTGCCACTCCGTATCTTTCCGTGGATGTCGTAAAAGCCGACTAACGTATTAAAGGCGTGTAGTACTGTTAGGCGATGGGCTTGCAACCTGTCACTAATACACTGGTAAACCTCTTCGCCTAAGTGTGCAAAATGTGGTTACAGAATTATTAAAAAGTTTTTATAGTTGTTGGAAATTCTGTAGCTCTGCCTACCCCACTCTGGGAATAAAGACGTGAGTTTATGTGTGTGTGTGTAGATAGAAAACATCCAAGACTCAGGAACAAATACTCATACAAATATGCCAATACCGGGAGTCGACCCCGGGACCGCTTGCTTCGTAGGCAGGGCTACCAACTAGGCTATTGTGTCGCCGAAATGAGCATTGACATAATTGGTTTGTGTCGCGGTATGCTAATTGAAACAACCGCAATGAGTAGAACATAACAATGCGCTCACTGATTTATTAAGGTATGTATGTATATACCTTCAAGCCTGTGATGCCAGCGTGGGGTACCTAGACAGAGCTACAGAATTACCTACAACTCTAAAAACTTGATGATAATTCTGTAACCACACTTTACACAAATAGGCTAAGATGTCTACCAGCGCATTAGTGACAGGTTACAAGCCCATCGCCTAAGAGTACTAAGCCTATATTCCCTTAGTCGCCTCTCACGGGAAGACATGGAGTGGCACTATTCAAACCCGGCAACCACACGGGACTTATTTATTTACTTATGATTTTTTACAAACGGTTTACAAAACAAGATAGAAATTAAAGTACATAGCTAAAAGCCAATTAAAGGTTCTCACCGATAGAGACAAAGAATTATATTTTTGCCAACGCAATCTTTGCCATATAGGGTAAAGTCACCAGCAGTCAGCCAGAGACCATTAGTCTACCTTATATGAGTGCGAAGAGTGAGAAATATATCTTTAATACTCTTCCCCCTCATGCAAAGTATAGGCAGAGGCCGACCACAGGTCTCTGACTGACCACTGGTGACTACCCTAAATTCTTTTACTTTGGTCAGTTTATCAGAAGCAGAATATTACTTGAGCAACTTTGATAAAAATTTCAACAGTAGGTACAGTTGCAGCGGACGTTCCATTTTATGCCAGAAGTGCATGCAAAACAATTTCACCAAACTAAATTCTTGAAATTGAAATAACGCTGTGGTCCCAGTGGAGTGATTCAAAAATACAGAGTTGAGTCCAATTCATGACAAAAGGCCTGTCGTTCGTACTTTTTCTTCCTTGTTGTTGGTCACGAATAAATGATTTTCCTTTCTTTCTCTTGCCCACGAATCCTCTTTTACAAATTTATAGAAAGCCAACGAAAATGTCGAGTATTTTCAGTGCCTTGTAATAAACAACTGAAAGTTAAATGACAAACGTGACGATGACAGTGACAAGGTTCTTAGTAAGCAACAACCCAGCATTTTTAATGAGAGACTTTTATGACCATTTTATTATAACCATTACAAAACAATAAAGGGTTAATGTGTTTAGTAAGTATATGTCATAATAATTATAATTTAATATACTATGTTTAAAAAAAATGTGTTTTTTAAATACGTTTGCGGGTAGGACCTTGGGCAGGGTCCGTCCGGATCGCTACCACCATCTTATCCATTAACCTACCGCCAAACAGCAGTGTTCGCACTGTTGTGTTCCGGTTTGGGGATAAGACAGCCGGTGAAATGACTAGCATAGAGGCATTCCATCTTAGTCCTTAGGGTTGGCAACGCATTTGCAGTCTTAGCATTGCATTGCAGTCTTGTGAATGCGAATGTCTATGGGTCACAGTTTCCACTTACCATCAGGTGGCCTGTGTGCTCGTTTGTGTTATCTATGCCATAAAAAAAAAACTCATTAATTCGGCACGCAATGTATCGATAACAATTAACAACGACGGCCACTAAATAAGGTAAACATTAAAAATATTAAAATTGAAATTGAACTTATCTGTTTTTTAAAAGTGTCAAAAATAAATCTTTGCTGCTCGAGTAAAGTTAAAAAAATTGTTACATTATCATTATTATCAACGGTAAAATTTTATATTTTTGTTAAACAATCGTTAAAAAGTAATTTAAACTATGGAACACACAAACTTACCCATATGGAATCTCCTCTAAAAACATTATTAATTCCAAATTGCGACACCCCTAACAACTACAGCGTCCTCTGACGTTTACAGGAACTGACCTTGACCCACTTGCAACATGACCTTGACCTTGCTTGTCCTGCATACCTGCAGACCTTGCCTATGTTGTAGCCTGGGTTTGAGTAGTTAATTAAATTATTTATTCATTTAATTCTTCATGAATTAACTATTCATTTTTTTATGGTATAGAGAAGGTAAACCAACAAACAGGTCACCTGATGGTAAGTGGGATTTGTGACCTATACACGGTGATTTTTTATCGGTGATCAGCAGAGATCGGAATAGGTAGAGCTAATTTGCCTAAACTTGACGCATATTCATTCATGCGTGAGCGAAATGGGAATACATTATTGAATGAAGGTGCATCCAGTTTAGGCAAATTAGCTCTACCTATTCCGATCTTTGGTGATCAGGAGTTGAAAATTATTAAAAAGCAACAAAAATGGAATTTAATGGTTGATGTCTCTAACAATTAACTCACTGTTTAATTTATTTAAGTTAATTATATTGTTAAAACCAATCACCACTGCATACATGGACATGCTACATTAATCATTAAAGTGAAGTAGATACGTCAAGTGCCATCGCTTTGGCGGGAAATTTGACAGATATTACGTCACTAAACTTATCGGTTAAGTGTTATTAATTCATAGAATAAACAATTAGTAGGGTGACAATTAATTTCAATTAAAAGTTCGTTTAAAAATATATTTTTTTCATAAACAAAAATAGTTTGGTTTCATGTAACTGCGACTTAAACGTGATCGCCATTAATAACTGAATTAGAAAAATTGGTTCCTGATCACCAAAAAAAAATCACCGTGTATATTTAATTGCATTCTAAAGACTGCCATCCTAAGATCGCAAATGCGTTGTCATCCCGGAGGACTAAGATGGAACGCCATAGAGGCTAGTAATTTCATCAGTTATCCCCGCACCGGAACACAACAGTGTTAACACTACTGCTTGGCAGTAGGTTAAAGGATAAGACGGTGCGGTGGTGGGTAGCGATCCAGACGGACCTTGCACAAAATCCAACCATCACTTTAAAAAAAATATATGTACTCGTAGATTTTTAGCTTTAGTACACGCAGGTTCTCCGACCCGGTGTCTGTCAAATTAAGAAAGTTAAATGAAAAACTTTTAAATGCATTTTGAGTGTGGTGGTAATCCCTTTCTATCCCTTATATCCTGACTTATTTCTGTAGAAAATAGACTATCAAAAACCATTATCTAATTCTCATTCCTATTCAACGCGATGGCCAGTAAGATCACCTGGTAGGATCCCCTACGTACAAAATTAATAGGTAGGGGATCCAACCAGGTGATCTTACTGGCCATCGCGCTATTCAATGTTTAAAATTAGTAGAATATTTCAGTTACCTACGTAGTAAAGCACTTAAAAATTTAATAACCTTGTAATAAGGTAATAATCTCATTAAATCTGAGAGGTTCTGAAATGTTTACAGAAACCGAGTAATTAGTAGCAATACGAGCATAACGCCGTAAGTTATAAATTAAAATCGCTGTTAAAAAAGGACATAACTTAATTTTGAAAGCTTAAGAAATTTAATTTCTGCATCGTTAATTATAAGGACGCATTCACGATGAAACTTTTATAACGTACACTTTTACGAACACAAATTATGTTACAAGGTGAATCTATCAAATCTGTTTCAAGCAATTACTTAAGTATTTTATACTTTTTAAAGGTATTACGATGCTTGAGACTATCCCGCTTACTTATAAACACGGAATAAGCTTGGAATAGTTTATGCCATGCTTTGTCACTTTCTGTCAGATGCAAATGTCACAATTACAGATAAGGACCAATTCCACGTTTATATAAATATAATAAGAGTGAAAGAAATTTGAAAAGATCGTAGCAAGTGAAAAGAAGTGGTCTCTGCCTATCCCTCTGGGAAACAGGCGTGATTTAATGTATGTATATAATAAGAGTTTTTAACTAGGGAAACTTCTCTGTCATCAACTGCTCCTTGAGACGAATGTAAAGAATTGGAACTAAGTCAAGTGGTCTACGTTAAACGTATAGTCAAGTTAAAAAATGGTTCGTCACTTTTTGACCTTAATAGCATTGAAATAGAGTCGAAAAGTGACGAACCTTTTCTTCCTGTGACTGTACTGACTATACATACTCATACTGCCACGTAACTTCATAATCATCACAGCTGGATGAAGTGGGTAGAGTCATTTTTATTTTCTTATTTTCATAGTTTATTAAATTACCGGCTTTGAAACTTTTTTTTCATTCAAAACATACACACATAGAAATACTCGTAAGCCTAAAACGGTGCAACATATTTAAGTTAAAAATATTTTTTTAAATGGCAATGTAAGTGTGTGTGTGTGTGTGTTACTACATTTATTTACAGTTAGTTCGTTCAAATAGTTTGCATGCTTAGATGTGCCGCTACAATTGCTACAAAGATGCCACCGCGGCGCGCACAAAGCTGAGTCGGTGACTTCAAAGGGTCGTACTGCACACTATTTGAACGAACGAACTGGGTAGTGATTCTGTAAACAACGCCGGTCGTGCGGACTGTCGAGTGATATCCAAGCGGCGAGATTAAGTAGTCCCGTCAGTGCGAACAAAACACATCGTAGCGCGTGCATTTTCAATTTAGCAGCACGATGGGTCGAACGTATAAGGCTGCTTAATTGAAAATGCACGCGCTACGATGTGTTTTGTTCGCAATGACGGGACTACTTAATCTCGCCGCTTGGTATCACTCGACAGTCCGCACGACCGGCGTTGTTTACAGAATCACTACCCTGCTCTGCTCACTGCCGCCGTAATTATTCACCAGCACGGAAAGTCGTGGCCATACCGCTATCCTTGTGTGGCATAATTATGTTGACGATTCGATACAAGAATAATATACAGAATATTTAGTTTTCATTTTGTTTCCTTGACTACTACCACTTTATCCCAGCAAGAAACACAAAATTAAAAATACATGTTCCAGGCTACAATAAATTCCCATTACTTCAGTTTCCGTCGAACAACAATGGCGGGTAAACACTTACGAAAAAGGTAGACAGGGTAAACCCGGTGATCGATTGCCGATCGACGATCTATCGAGTCTTCTAGAAATCGGATTCGCATTGGCAATATCCCAAACACATATTAGGTACAAACTAGAGGAGTTGTACTCCCCCTATTTCTTAGCATTGGGGGTCAAGTTTTGAAAAAACCTTTCTTATTTACACCCCCAAGGAACAACCTCTTCCAAATTTCATTCCGCCGAGATTCTAGACGGTAAAAACCATATCGTCTTTGACCTCTTATCGTATAGTGAACGTTTTGATAGCTTTTTTTTATGGCTTAGAGAAGACAAACGAGCACACAGGCCACCTGATGGTAAGTAGAAACTGTGACCCATAGACATTCGCATTCACAAGACTGCAATGCAATCCTAAGACTGCAAATGCGTTGCCAACCCTGAGGACTAAGATGGAATGCCTCTATGCTAGTCATTTCACCGGCTGTCTTATCCCCAAACCGGAACACAACAGAGCGAACACTGCTGTTTGGCAGGAGGTTTATGGATAAGATGGTGGTAGCGATCCGGACGGACCCTGCACAAGGTCCTACCACCCGCAAACAAGCTTCTTTTTACTTGACAGTAATGGCGGTGGAGTTAAAAACAATACCATTTTTACCGCCTAGAACAGAGACTAGGCGATTTTCGTTTTTCTATGAAACACGAGAGACAGATAGGTATATGTATATAAGTTGGAGATGCAAGCAGATACCAAGCTATACTACCCCGCTGATCCAAATGAACGCATCCCAAATAAAACTCCTGCAATCGCAACCTTATTACTACCTGGAGAATATTGAATCTGCTTTGGCTATTAAATTTGAGATATACTGTGCTGTGTAATTAGTTAATTACCAATTAATTCGAAAGCTGCCAGCACTAACTTGCCTGGCAGCTACTCGCCCGCTAAGTACCTACGAGTTGCGTCGCTCTAACCGAGTTATGGAGCGAGCAACAGGTTCTCCCTCCTTTTCACCCCCCTTTTAGCCCACTAAGACTGTCACCCGTTGAACACGGTGACTACAGACGTCAATTTGCATATATAAAAATGATTCGATTAGATTTGAAATTTTGTCCGGGTATCGCAGAACCCGTCCTCCGTACAGTAAAACACAACCGATATGACTTACCAATGTACCTGCGCAGATGGAATTTTTTCGAAGCGTGGGAACCAATCAGCGTTGCGCGGTTGTATTCTGTGCTACTATTGGTTATTAGTGACGCCATGTTGACACGCGCCCGGGTGTCATTCAGCCATCCGTGAAACGTGCGTTCGAGAGTGAAATGGAAAAAATAGATGCAATTTTATTTGCACGTGATAACTATTACGTACAAGTCTGATCGTGGGTTTTAATCGTGCTTTCGGAAATCATCGGAATCGTTATTTGTGTCTGCGCGATCGAAGATTAACGACACGCCATATCGGTCGTGTTCTACTGTAAACCCGTGTTAAAGTTTCGGAATTCATCGATACTGTAACTGAGATGTCAGTAAAGCAGCCATTTTAAGTACGAAATGGTGAAAAACAAAAAGCTGCTGCTGAGTTTCGTATGAATGAATTAAGATGTATTTACTCTGACCATTATACCGCTTTTTACTTTGTATTATTTATTTATTTATACCAGTTAATACCAAAACACCGGTGAAATGAGAGCACCCTATATTTCTTTAAAATCATCACCATCATATCAACTGAAACTCATCCACTGCTTACTCCTTGCAAACACTGCTACCATCTGGGCTATTCCCAGTTGTCCACACCCCTATTGTCCACACTTTGGACAACTGGGAAAAAAAACCAGTTGTCCACACCTTCGAAATTATGTGGACATTTCACACTCTTTAATTTGACTGAACTGTGTTAGTTTAATATCTACTAAAGTACATTCATAAAAACTACAGTTAAGTCAAATTAAAGAGTGTGAAACGTTCACACAATTTCGAGGGTGTGGACAAGCGGGATTTTTTTTCCCAGTTGTCCACAGTGTGGACAAAGGGGTGTAGACAACTGGGAATAGCCCCCATATCTGACATTCATGGTCGCTATGAAAGATTTTGCAATATTTCCTGTTAAGTATTTAGTTTAAGACTGCGCCGAGCAAACGACGAGCGTCCAGCCCTCATTACTATTATTGTGTTTTCTAATTAACTAAAGAATTTCCTTGGAATCAGACGAAATGTTTTTGTAGTGCAAGTAAAAACACAATTTATGGGATACGTAACAAACTTTAATAACAATTACCCTTTGAGTAGTCAACTTAACGGGAAAAGGTGGCCAATTTTTTCCGTTAAGTTAATAACTCGAAGGTGAATTGTTATTAAACTATATGATATACCCTATAAGTTGTGTTTTCATTTGTAGTTCAAAAACATTTTGTCCAATTTCAAGAAAATACTTTAGTTTATTAAAAAACACAATAAAAGTAATGAGGGCGCCACTGTACATCCGGCGTACGCCCGGCGCAGTCTTAAATTAAAGGTTAGTAAGGTCAATATTTTTTGTTTCACGCAGTGTTGGATACAGTCTATGTATAATAAAGTCTTCAGTACCTGGATGGGTTTATTTGGTAACTTATCTAAAAATTAAACCCAGCTAGATCGGTTTATCGGACCCCCTGCATACCTATTAAATTTCATGAAAATCATTAGAGCCGTTTCAAAGATTCAGATTATATATACAAGAATTGCTCGTTTAAATGTATTCGATAGATTTCTCTATACATGTAAGTATGTATTTCGTTGTCTAGTATATAGTACAGTCAAAGTTATAAATATGTATATAAGTTCCCAAAGAGTTCATATATTTGGTGCGATAGCCGCGGGATATTAGTGCTTTTGATTATACAAGCTTAGAGCTTAATTTAAGGCTAGGTCTATTTGTTTATGCTTGTCCCCTGATTCTTATTCATTAGCCCCCGTGAGTTTAATTTCAAATTTTAAACAGTCCTTTAAAAAAGATGAAATTATGTCCATATTGTCGTAAGTCCGCAGTTTTTGTGTTTGAGCACCATCCCTAACACCCGATCCTGAAGCTGCAACTCGAATTAAACCCACCCCCCGGTGAGTCTCGTTTCGCAAACCGTATCTGACTGTGGCAAGTCTTTTGTTACAGTTAATTAACAATATTTTACTGTATTCCGTTTGATTAATAATTTTCCGGAATGCGAGATTATTTTATATATTAAACGGTTTTGGTTTAAAATGTTTTTTGCATTGCCAACTAGCCTTGTTTATGTGTTTGTATGCCACAATCACAACGAACGTGTAAAGACCATTTCAAGACATCTCAAGAATTATATTTAGGTATGACTTGACGTTTTATGAGACGGTCTCAGACAATATTTAATCCTATCCTACGTCGTCCTAAAACTCCTAAAGCACCGCAGGCTTTTGGGGACTGGTGGCCCGATCGATACACCGGCTGATGGAAGCCATTAGGTAGTTATTGTTCGCACAGATTAGATAATACCTATGTGATCGATTATGCAGCCGAGGTGAGGTAGCTAGAGTTTTTGGAATTGTACGCTAAGGGTGCCAAATTGAATTACATTGCTTAACCTTCGTTGTCCGTCAGTCCGCCTTTATTTTAAAGAGCTGTGTCTTTTATACAGTAGTAGATAGCCGGTGAATTTGTTTCCAGAAAATAGCGGGGTATTTCCTAAGAAAATATATAATAAAAGAAGGCATTTTTTTTTCAATGTTTCTTTATTTTTAAACGAGTTCAAAATAGGCGCAGGTTCTATTATATTATATTTCCGAGTATTTTTATATCGTTAGTTCGGTAAAACACGCTGTGGTCAAATTTAGTGTAATCATAAGTATAGTACAGTCGAAGTCAAAAATATGTTTACACTTTAGTACCTTGTCACTTTAATCGCTGTTACAATTTCATGTGACAGTTTAAACATGACGTTAAATAGACAAGGTACTAAACTGTAAACATATTTTTGACTTCGACTGTACCTACCACAAAATAAATTGACAAATAATAAAACAAGTTTGAGTTGCGTGGTACGACTAAGAGCAGGACAGCAGAGGGCCAAGAAAAGATGCATTACGGTAACAAGCGTCTCTATTCGTTTCTTCACGTGACTTTTCGTATACGTCATCTAGGTACCAGTGACGCGATTGGTTCAAAAACTAAACGAATAGAAACGCTAGTTAGCGTTGTGCATCTTATCTGGGCCCTCAGAAGAGGAACCGCTGAGGCATTGCCGAAAGAGTCAATAAGTACGTAAGCTCGTTCCTGAAGATCCTTAAAGACGAATGTTCGTTCTGCTTTGTTGGATCTAGGGCTCTGCATCAGTGTGTTTAACTTATCTTGTTACTTTCCGTATCATATGCTTGTCGTTATAAAGTGAATAACAGAGCCGAAATCCTAGGCGGTAAAAACCATATCGTCTTGTCAACGTTTTGATAGCTTTCTCAAAAATCATTCTCCAAATAAAATACCTGCTATACAGGGTGTCGGTTTTTATTACGGTTCTAAAGATAGGTAAAGCTGTTTGAAGTAAGGACGGACGGACGGACAGTGTAGACAATATTAATAGGGATTATACATTGGGATCCATAACGTTTTTTGTCCTATATTTGATTTCCCTAATATCGTTAGTCATAATGATTGTTTGTCCTAACGCACATTAGCCCTAATGCGATTGTCCTAACATTATTTGGTCGAATATTGTTTCCCCTAACGCTGTTACTAAAGTTGTATGTACTAATATACGAATAGCATAACATTTAATATCCCTAATAGGTAGAGATCATCAAAACTCATATCCTAAGCTAACCTCACCTACTAAGGGGTTGAGGGGAGGGGGGGCTTGAAGGAGAAGAGTACCTGTCAGTAAGTCGACGAATCTTCGTAAATTTAATACGAACACGTGAACAGTAGCTAACACGAGCCAGCTAAGATTGTGGTAAATACAGCTTTATTAAGTCATCCTGAATATTTACACACGCCTAGACTTTATACACGGTTTATAGTCCCCAGTAGGTTAACAAAGGTCGTTTTGATGTACTATCTTTGTTTACAGGACTTTGTCGTCTTTATCTGCAGTTTATATAATCAAGATTACTAATGTAGTCTGTATAAGCCTTTAGCTAGATCGTGTTAGTTAGTATTTCACTTTTAAAACTTTCAGAATACTTACTGCATAATAAGTGAAAGTTTCACTTTTGATACTTACAAGCCGCCCATCACTACTTCTAAAGTGTCCAAAATTAGTGCTATAACGGTTCCCCTATGGAATCCCTAATCATCATTTGTCCTAATTTTCGTTTGTCCGAATTTTCATTTGTCCTAAAGCTACTTCCGCTTAAATTTCAAAACTTTTTAGTGCTGTTATAATAAAACCCTAACCTAATCAAACCGTAGATATAATTGGAATACTTAAAAAGTTGCCTGACTCGTCTGAAAACCAGTTTAGGGCAAATGAAAATTCTGACAAACAATGTGTTAGGACAAACGTTGTTAGGGTTTTGCTATCTTCGTAAATCATACGAACAAGTGAACACCACCTAACACGAGCCAGCTAAGATTGTAGTAAATACAGCTTTAAAAGTCATCCTGAATATTTACACATCGCGGGCACGTGGCGGCGGCGGGGGTATTCCCGCTCGGTCCCTATTTACTCGTACACGCCAGCCTAGACTTTGTATAGGATTTGTAGTCCCCAGTAGGTTAACAAAGGTCGTTTTTAGGTACTGTTTTTGTTTACAGGACTTTGTCGTCTTTATCTGCAGTTAATATAGTCACAAATAGTTAAGTTGGTTCAGTCGTTTTTTATTTTTAATAATGGCTTTAACTCCTCTTTTATATATAATAAATTCTGGTATATGTACGGGTCTTAAAGAAAACTCATATGATCCGAAGCGCAGAGATTAATATAAATCTATTTTAATTTAGGGTACGTACAGTACTCTAATGAAAATGTTAAGGACTTTAGTGCACTGTCATAATAAACTTCAAACAAGTATGACAATAACAATGGCAGTCACAATGACAAGGTTCTATGCTATGGATGCGTCCCGATTTTCAGCACAGATACTAACCGCGAAGGCCGAAAAGCATTGTCACAATCGGCAACGCATGAGGGCTGTAATTCGTGCGATTTTTTGTTTTGTCCCGTTTTGAAAACTCATGTCCCGATTTTATTGTGGCACAGTCCCGATTTATGATAGACTTACCGGCTACAAATACCTCAAAAAATTAGCAGTGTAAGCTCACCACGTTATTTTACCGCCAATGATTTTCTGCATTTTTGGTATTTATTCCCCGTTTACCCGTGTGGCTGCCGGGTTAGAATAGTGCCACTCCATGTCTTCCCGTGGATGTCGTAAGAGACGGCTAAGGGAATAAAGGCTGTGTAGTACTGTTAGGCGATGGGCTTGCAACCTGTCACTAATACACTGGTAAACATCTTAGCCTAAGTGTGCAAAATGTGGTTACAGAATTATCAACAAGTTTTTAGAGTTGTTGGTAATTCTGTAGCTCTGCCTACCCCACTCTGGGAATAAAGGCGTGAGTTTATGTATGTATGTATGTGGTATTTATTTTGAACCACCAGTATTTCCTACATTAATTAAATAAACGTAGCAACAATGTGGGTTATGTGGGCGAGCATTATCCGTTGCATAATCGGGCAGAAAGGCTGGCGAGTGGTAGATTAAACAATTCGGCCTATGAAAACATTTCGTCAGTGATACAAATTTATGATAGAGCAAAATAAACCTTGTAGTCTTACTCAAAAGGTGCATATTACCCTGATAAAAAATGTGACTTACGCTGTTTTGCAGTTTCACCGACGAATTTGCAAGAATACCTTTATCAGAATGTGTTTTTAGGGTACTTACGGGGCTGAGTATTAAGATAAACGTTTATAAAGGTATTCGAAAGAGAATTAATAAAGTTGGCCAAGCATTTGCAGTGTTATTATGCCGGCTCCACACGCTTGCGGTGTTTGCCAAACACTGCAGGACGCAACCATACGTTGGAGTGAGATGGAAATACATCATGCTCACTCTAACATATAGTTGCGTCCTGCAGTGTTTGGCAAACACCGCAAGCGTGTGGAGCCGGCACGCGGCATTAGAGATGCGCTTTTAATGCCGATGACGTCAAATGACGAAAATTTACACACAGGGTGCTCTGCTTTCATTTGACAAACAGGTATTTAGATATAAACAGGTATTAAATAAGTTATAACAAAAAGCTAAAAACTATTATATTAGATTTAAATATAGCTTAATAGCAATCAAAATAGGGATCACGGCAGCAGCATATTTTTTTACCATTTATAGTAAATAGCGACCCGCCCTCGCTTCGCTTCGGTTTATGTGAGTTTTCTGTAACACCCGTACATAAAACATAAATTATACATAAAAACCTTCCTCTTGAATCTTTCTAAATATAAAAAAAAACCGCACCAAAATCCGTTGCTTAGTTTTAAAAATCTAAGCATACATAGGGACAGACAGACAGACAGCGAGAAGCGACTTTGTTTTATACGATGTAGTGAAAAGGCAAATTGACTCAATTTTCTTTTAGTTCATCTCAATGTCCATCTCAATGTCGTATACCTACTATCGATGAACTCAGAATGTTTTATAAAGGTTTATGCAAAACACATTCCATTTAAATAACTCTATATAACATTAGAAAACAATACCACTTTCATTTTGTTACTACATTTTTGCATCGTCATCCTGTTCTGAGCAAGTAGTATGTTTCAAGTTTCAAATGTCAAGTTTACCTATCGAGAAGATAGCGAGCGAGCTAATAAAAACGTGGAAAATAGAAGCTGACAAGTGAGAAGAGGACTCGCACCACGGTTCCGTAGGTATAAATTTAATTATTTCTGGAGATAGTTCATCCTTCCCACAAAATGAGTCTCAGGCTCAAAGAAGGTACCTATAGGTATAGTCTATACTTTTAGGCATTTAAAAAAATGTAAACAAAACAACCACGTGATATAGTTCGTCAGCCAATAGAAGCAGACAGTGTTGTGCTTCTATTGGCTGACGTCAAAGTCGCCGTACGTCAAAGTTCGATAAAACAGTTTTGATGGCTGTTTAACAATGTCACGTGGTTTGGAATGTTTACATTTTTTTAAATACCTAAAAGTATAGACTATAGGTACTCTATCCCCCTTACTTATAAACGTGGAATAAGCTTGGAATAGTTTATGCCATGCTGTCACTTTCTGTCAGATGCAAATGTCACAATTACAGATAAGGACAAAGCATGGCGTAGACTATTCCAAGCTTATTCCACGTTTATAAGTAACTAGCGACCCGCCCTCGCTTCGCTTCGGTTTATATGAGTTTTCTGTAACATCCGTACATAAAACAGAATTTATTTTACATAAAAACCTTCCTCTTGAATCACTCTATGTATTAAAAAAAACCGCATCAAATTCCGTTGCGCAGTTTTAAAGATCTAAGCATACATAGGGACAGACAGCGGGAAGCGACTTTGTTTTATACTATGTAGTGATGGTATACGTTTTGATGAGTGAGTTTGCGATCGAAATATATCGTAAGATAAATAGCCGTATCCTTTGATAAACCTACAAGGGATTTCCTCTCATTTAATACTTATTTTAACTGGAAGTTACTGACGTGAATTGAGACGTGAAAAGAGTAAGTGTCAGCTCTGTATACAATTAGTTATCTCGCGCAGAACGCAATAACTCTTCAACCTGTCCTGCGCCTCTATTCTAGGTGGTAAAATCCAAATCGTATTTGACCTGGGTAGTGATTCTGTAAACAACGCCGGTCGTGCGGACTGTCGAGTGATATCCAAGCGGCGAGATTAAGTAGTCCCGTCAGTGCGAACAAAACACATTGTAGCGCGTGCATTTTCAATTTAGCAGCACGATGGGTCGAACGTATAAGGCTGCTTAATTGAAAATGCAACGCGCTACAATGTGTTTTGTTCGCACTGACGGGACTACTTAATCTCGCCGCTTGGATATCACTCGACAGTCCGCACGACCGGCGTTGTTTACAGAATCACTACCCTGTTATGGTATTGTTTATAACTCGGCCGCCATTACTGTCAAGTAAATAAGAGCTATCAAAACGTTGACAACACGATAACAGGTTAAAAACTAGGGCTATTCCCAGTTGTCCACACTGACTGTGGACAACTGGGAAAAAGAATCCCAGTTGTCCACACCCTCGAAATTATGTGGCCGTTTCACACTTTTTAATTTGACTCAACTGTGTTAGTTTAATATCTACTAAAATACATTAATAAAAACTAACACAGTTAAGTGAAATTAAAGAGTGTAAAATGTTGTGGACAACTGGGAATAGCCCAAAAACGATATGCTTTTTACCGTATTGAATAGAGGCCCCAGTAAAAACCACCACCACCAGCCCCCTATTTCACCATCTTGACAATGACATGTGACAGGTGACAATTCGGTACACATTGCAAAATTAACACGCTGATACATTACTGGGTTTCATATAAGCTGTGCAGTGTACACTGAAATGTCACCTGTCACCTGTCTTTGCCATGATGGTCAAATAGGGGGCTGGCGGTAAAAACCATATCGTCTTTGACCTGTTGTTTTTAACTGGGCCGCCATGACTGTCAAGTAACTAAAATAATAATCAAAAAGTGGACAATACGATAACAGGTCGACATGGATTTACCACCTAGAATCTCGGCCCTGTACGCATGTTACCTAATAGTTATTTATTATTGTATATTAATAAATGACATAAAAAGATAACAAATAAGAATGGCCAAACTCTACGAAACTTTTACTATCCCTGTGGAACCCTAAAAGAGAACCTTTTATTGAAAATGTACTAGGCTAGCATACTTCAGCTGGAGTGCTGCGTCATACCGTCATAGAAAGGTACTCAGGTACTCATAGCTAAAATCCACGCTCCGTGCATCCGTACAACTCAATAACGAGCATCTATTGTATTTGCGCTGTATTGTATTGTATTTGAAACTGAATGCATCGCGATGCACTTCGATCCTGTGATTTAATTGGATTTAGATGGATGACGCGGATATTGCACGGTATCGGTATTTTTGCTGTTTTACGGATAAGTGGCTTTTAAGTTTTGGTTGACATAACAGGTATGATTTTATTAAAAATGTTGGTACACTGGGGTTATTATGACGTACTTGTGCAATTCATTTTACGCTCAGAGAAAAGAACAGAGGGGTTATTATGATGTACTTAGCTATGCAGTTAATTTTACGTTGAGCGTAAAGGACAGAGCTATAGCAGTTATATAGCTTTGTCTTTTTCTCTCAGCGTAAACAGAACTGCATTGCTATGTCATAATAACCCCCCAGGGGTTTTTTCATATGACAGTTTAAACATGGTGTTAAATAGTCAAGGTACTAAGGTGTAAACATATTTTTGACTTCGACTGTACCTACTGAGATCCATAGACATAGTTTAATGCACGAAAATAATTTGATAAATTAGGACCACTCCAGTTGTTCCCATTTTATTCCTTCCATTAGTTACCTACAGTGAAATTACCCTTAATGAAACTGAGTATCTGCAATATACAGGGTGTTAACGGGGTCGTGATACAAGTGATCACCTCTGTGTTCTGCCAGCGAATATGAGCAACTTTCCCTATGGAACCAGCTTGGAAATCGGGAAAAAAAATCAGCTGTTTCATAGAACAAGAACAGGGGTAGGTACTCGACCAAAATGTATGAAGCAGCTGATTTTTTTTTCCCGATTTCCAAGCTGGTTCCATAGGGAAAGTTGCTCATATTCGCGGGCAGAACACAGAGGTGATCACTTGTATCACGACCCCGTTAACACCCTGTATATGATTATCTTTTTTTACGAACAACTATTTTACTCTACTGACCCAGTTCAAAATAAACACACTGTATAAGTTGGTTCAGCTGTCACGGATGGAATAAACACTTGGGAATGAAAGTAAGTAAGTACCTTGTACATCGTTATCGCGGGGGCAAAAATGATTTGACAATTTTGAAGAAGATGACAAATAGGCAATAACAGAAGAGAGACTCGTATCTAGAAACGTTTATACATACGAGTTCAAAATGTATAAATTTTCTTTCTAATTTCTTACCTCCGTACTTAACTTGATTAGTAGTAGGTACATATTTAAAAACATTAGCTACGGGCTCCTAACGTTAACCTCTTCAGTCACTAATCCTGCTACTTTAGACATTTGTCATTCTTGATTGATTTGATATGTACGAAAAACACACTAAACCCTATCTAAATTAAATTTGAGTGGAAATGGAAAAGTAATATTTAAAAAAAATTAACTAGTTTTGGAGAAAAAAAAATTGAATTGACCTAAAAAATTTTTTTATTCAATTTGACTTCTTCGTGCTAGATATGAAGAACTTCTTTGAGGCTTATAATGTATAGGCAGAATATTCCGTTTCTACTAAACAAACATTCTGTTATATGTGTTTTTTGATAGATTTGTTTTGGTCCCTGAGATAACGACGTATGGAAGTATACATGGTGTAGAAATTTACATACATACATACATAAACTCACGCCTTTATTCCCAGAGTGGGGTAGGCAGAGCTACAGAATTTCCAACAACTATAAAAACTTTTTGATAATTCTGTAACCACATTTTGCACACTTAGGCGACGATGTTTACCAGTGTATTAGTGACAGGTTGCAAGCCCATCGCCTAACAGTACTACACGCCTTTATTGCCTTAGTCGGCTTTTACGACATCCACGGAAAGATACGGAGTGGCACTATTCTAATCCGGCTATCACCCGGTGTAGAAATTTTATAAAGAGTAATCCAAAATCTCATTTCAAATATACAGGGTGTTTGGTAGCTAGTTCGACAGCTTTAAGGTTATTTTCATTACAAGTTTTGGAGCAAGCGCACAGAGTTACTTTCTCCATACTAAGGGAACCCCGCGTTTGTTTTTCACCTAGTATGGAAAAACAAACTTTGTGCGCTTACTCCAAAAGTTGTAATGAAAATAA
Organism: Acleris laterana; assembly: GCA_963966035.1. Taxonomy (NCBI): domain Eukaryota; kingdom Metazoa; phylum Arthropoda; class Insecta; order Lepidoptera; family Tortricidae; genus Acleris; species Acleris laterana. The sequence goes on along the minus strand of OZ014458.1, from coordinate 5,239,745 downwards.
ATTTCATGTAGCTTTAAAAACTTCTTTAGTTCATAGTGATTCTAATCATGCAAAAAAACGCATTTGTAGTCTTAGGATTGCATTGCAGTCTTGTGAATGCGAATGTCTATGGGTCACAGTTTCCACTTACCATCAGGCGGCCTGTGTGCTCGTTTGTCTTCTCTACGCCATAAAAAAAACACTGAAAAAAAAAGAATTAATACGTGAACTTAGGGGTTTTTTGTAACAACAAAATTCCGGTTAAAATTATCAATATCTCGGAAACTAATAACAATTGCTGAACATACATGGGGGTTAAATCGATAGCTTAAGAGCTGCTCTATCACCCTCTTAAGGCTGTCGAACTAGCTACCAAACACCCTGTATATTCAAGCCGGGGAAATACGAGACCGCATTTTACGTGCAATGCCCTAACTACCTTGAAGTTTTCTCAACATCTTCAGTCGATCCCGAGTTGGTATGATCAGATACTGCGCACAAAGAGATGCGGCCGATCACTCTCCGTTAAGAGTAATGGATGGACCGCGCTGTGGTACTATTGGTAGCTACATTATGAAAGTGAGAACGAATCGAGTTTTTTTTTTACCCTTGACGCTAATAGTGGTGTTAGTTTAACGTGTGTATCTGTGTATCTAACGGATAGTCTGATTCAGACGCGGTTTTCTTCAATAGAAAGTTATTTTAACGGTCGAAAAGAAACCTTTTTTCGCACATCTCGCTCGCTCTTGAGAGGTTAGAAGATCTGTCGCTCGTACTTTGCAGCGACTTCTTTGTTTGATCACTAATTAGGTTATGGCCCCAGAGCTCAGATGATAACGTCCGAGGTATAGTTAGGTTTGATGATTGATCGGGCCTGTTAAAATCAGCTTTAAAAGTAGGATCATAATTTTTCCAGAGGATTCTTAACTATTTAATGGTTATTTATTTGTTAAAAAATATAAATATGACTTTTGACAAAGTGCTTCCCGTTCTCGTAGCAGCATTTTTTCTTATTAGAATCTTCGCGAGTAGAACTAGGTTAAATTCCAATAATATTAGAACAACTTCAAAAATATTCCATGTCTTCCCGTGCAGTCGTAAGAGGCGACTAAGGGAATAGAGGCTTGTAGCATTGTTGGGCGATGGGCTTGCAACCTGTCACTAATACGCTGGTAATTATCGTAGGCTGTGTGTGCAAAATGTGGTTACAGAATTATCAACAAGTTTTTAGATTTGTTGGTAATTCTTTAGCTCTGCCTACTCCACTCTGGGAATTAAAGCGTGAAGGTATGATGATGATGAAATATGTCACGAATGTGTTTATAATTGATGAAAAAATAACAATTATGACACGCGAGATTTAATGCTTCTCATTATTAGTTTAGTTAATGTGTCAGTTACAGGTGACGCCTTCACAAGCGTGGTAAAATGTGCGTTGTTGACGATGTGTATTTTTTAACACCTTAAGCAGAAATGAAAGCTATAAGTTTGCCAAACATACCTCCTTTTTGTCAAATTAACGAATCTTTATAATTTTAGGAACAATAGTGAGAACCGATAGTAACCCACCCGCAGCATATCTGGCGGATATCCGAGCTCAACAGGGATACTCCGCAAATGAAATTACTTTATTCTGCAACAAATCCAGAAGTCTGCGGGTTCATAAACTCGAAATTATTCATTACTTCGCCCGGGTACTCAGACGAACAAGTTTGATGTCCCCTGGAGATTTATTATTTTGACAAATAAGAACAATTTTGTTTTAAGACGAACGATGGGAATGGGAACCAAGTTTGAAAAAAATAGTACCTACCGTTTTATTGGCTTTCTGAGCAAAACTTCGTAGGTACGTAAGCACCCTTCAATCTAGGTATGTACCTACCTTGAAGCTTTGCCACCTTTTCCCGTTAAGCTGACTACTCAAAGGGTAATTGTTATTAAAGTTTGTTACATATCCCATAAATTGTATTTTTACTTGCGCTACAAAAACGTATCATCTGATTGCAAGGAAATTCTTTAGTTAATTAGGAAACACAATAATAGTACCAGCCACTGGACGCTCGACGTTTGCTCGGTGCAGTCTTAAGCATTTTTGGGTAGGCGTTGTTGGCACCGTGGGCACATGATAAGATGGCAGTTTAGGCGTACAATACAACTAAATTGAGAGCCAGGGTATGCATGAGGTCCGGGGAGGGCAATAAAACAATCACGTGATTTAGTTCGTCAGCCAATAGAAGCAGAACACTGATACGTCAAAGTTGTCAACAGATTTGATTGGCTGTTTAACAACGCCACGTGGTTTGGATTGTTTACATTTTTTGAGTACCTAAACAAACTGTTTATAGTCCATATTTTTCGTACCTCACCCCCGCACCACATGCCTTACCCCTGTTCTCAATTAAGTTGTACGCCTATAGCGATCACGACGGACCCTGTAAACCATAAAACTGTAACCCCCTTACTTATAAACGTAGAATAGGCTTGGAATAGTTTATGCCATGCTTTGTCAGATGCAAATGTCACAATAGGCTATTTGACAGGTTTTTGAGAACCATCTCAGATTATTTGTTGGTGTTTATTGAGTACTCCAAAAGTGGTAATTTTAAATTCTTTTATGTATTTCGTCTAAAAAAAGGAAATAAAAATTCACTTTTAAAATATGCCGCCAAAACACTTTCTTGGGCAAGATGGCGCCGGACAGGAATCAGTGACGTCAGTGGTCAATACATAAACAAACTGACATTGGCAGTCATTGGCTAATCATAGCAAAGCCAGAAAAACAAACAAACGTCAACTGTCATATAGAATATACAGACATCCTATAATCTGTGATATTTACCGACCCTTGACGTCATCATGGATTCGGCGCCGTTTTCGATAAAATGGCTACAGATAAAAAATTATCAAGTTTTATCGTGGTTTTTTGAATAAAAGATCCATTTTTTTTAAGTAAGAATACCTTAAATCTATTTTAAAACTCATAATTTATATGAATATACATAATTATTACGTTTTTTTTCACCTTGTCAAATAGCCTATTACAGATAAGAACAAAGCATGGCGTAAACTATTCCAAGCTTATTCCACGTTTATAAGGGGGTTAGAATCAGAAAAGGGTAAAAAAAAACGTAAACCTGTACTTCATACTTTTATTTACACAAATAACAATTCACAGCTCTTATACTATTATTGACTGATAGTTCTAGTTTACAATTTGTAAAATCATACACCAAGTAACTTTCAAACATGGCATCAGTAACTTACCTGTCGGTCGCAATACCTGTCCATACCAATTATACTACAGGAGTGGATCTTCATAACTTGTATTGCATTTTTTTTTTCCCAAATTATGTCTTGCGACATCAGGTAAGTTTTTGGCACCATACATCATTCCACATAACTTAAAATTCCTATCAGTCGATTTTATTTTTTATCATCTGTACAAGGACATCATGCAGCTTCTGCTACAAATCTATTGGGAATTTGTTGATAAATCCAACTATACGATTATTGCAATGTTCTCTATCATACTGAATTTGATTTACTATTTTTATACGCTTAATTACCAGGAACAATAATCCTATAGGTGGTTATAACGCAATTTTTGTAATAAAACATGTTAGCTTCATGTCTAGGGTGCTACCATGACACGAACAGAGGTGTAAATAGGTAGTTTTATTAGCTACACTTAGGCAACAGTATAGTATATAATGGTGTAGTTCAACAACGAAATAAATCTTATATAAAGTGTCATGGCATCATGGTATGTGTCTTTGCTATAATTCGGTCAATGTAGAATGATCCCGGTGACATTAGAATAATATTTCAAATTACTATTTTTATTCCCACAGAAAAAATGTAAACAAAGGTGTTGCCGTAAAGGAAAAACATTTGCAGTAATAAACTCTTTGTTGTGTTAATTTAAAACGCGATAACCGTTTTTTTACGCATAATTTATTTATTGCACTGGTATTATTGACTCGATACACACGTAACAAGTTGACGGCTGCTTGAAAGATTTGAGACGTTACTTCACCCGCTTCGCTTCACCATTCGTGCTCCCGTCGTAATCGCTTTCCAGTGACTCATTTATGCGATTTTAATTTCAATTATATCTCAAATGTATTTTTATATAACGGTTCAAGTGAAATGATCACTTAATATTATATTTCTTGGCCCAAACTGAGATCCCCTGAAATGTCACTTTGACAGTGACGTAACTTTGTTTACATTTTTTCTGTGCGAATAAAAATCCGACAATAGACACCGTAGCAAGGTTAGTATCAATGTAACATGAATAAAAAGTCAAAGAAACAATTTGAATCCTATACTTTTTAACGAATAATATTTTTTATAGTTGCACGATCAGTAAATACTGCGGTATGTTGTTTTTGCGTCCATATCCATTGCACGTCTGAACTCTACGAAACACGTTACAGTACTGACGTGATAAATATTGAACACCTTGCCTGTGTATTGCGTGAATACAATGTAATCCATCAGTTATCACCATATTGATGGACCACAGTATTTATTGCACGTCTAGCCTTCACCTAAGGTCTATTAATAAAATTATGTAATTAAATGCAAGAACATATTTTCATAAATAACACAGTAACATTGTCGTATGTCGTATTACATACTTTCAAAACGTTTACCGTATCTATTCTATTGGACGTCACGGAACAAAGCAGCTTATATATTGCATGTTTTAAAAAAAAACGGGTCTCTGGCAAACAGATGTTAACACAATTATAGATACATTTTTCGCATTGGCCTCGCATGGAAGTTCTATTTGAGCAATTCTTACTTTTAAACAAAACGTTTCAAAATGTGGACTAAATAAATGCTTAAAATGAGTCTTGTACTATGGAATCTTTGAAACAAAATAAAATTAATACATATAACTTTTCGAAAGTTTCATGCGATCAAAAATACTTTGACTTTACGACAAGCTTCCATGTTATTTTTATAGTAATTTCAAAAACAAAGTCGTCGCTCATCTGCCAATGACAGCTAAACACCGGAGCTAATCTCAACCTTACCTCATAACCACTCAGGTCTAATTTACGCTGTCAACCATGACGGTAATATCAATATCCGTCGATAGCGTTGAACCAGTGGTGCGGGTTCCGTCAATGGCGTGGAAAGGGTTAAAGTTCTATCATTACAGTAAGTGTCATAAGTAGGGTTGGTTGTTGTATACATATACATGTCTGGCGAGTATAAAATTAAAGTATTTCCAGATGAAACGGCTTTCTTCAAACTTTTGATTTGTTTGAAAATTTCATGCACATTCAGAAATTTCGTTCGTTCTTGATTCTACGTGTTCCGGTCACCAATTTCAATGCTTTCCACGCATAAGTATGTTCCATACTTTTTTTTAATTCATAGGTATAAATTATAATGAAGCAAAATAACATGGGATACGTTATTAAAAAGTATGGTTGGCCACCCTAGTCGTAAGTGTAACCAAGCCAGTCTGTAGCCAAGCACGGGTCTATCTTTGAAATAAAACTTGAAAACAAAAGCTCGTAAAAATACGCGTCCAGCGTATAAACATTACTCTATACATCGGTAGATCTTGAATTCTCACAACTGTCTGGATTAATTAAAAAAATATGTCAATAAATGCCTAAGCGCTCCGGATATCATTTATTCAAATTTAAAAATATATATCTCCCTGTTTTTCTAGAACGAGTCATAGATGTAGAATCTATGGGTGTATGGGTAGGGATATTAGGGATGCCGTACCTTCGTAGATAAACCAGGATGCCCCGAGGCACCGGGCAGGGATCACACGCCCGGTATGAGGCCCGGCTTGCGCCCGGGCCACGCTTCTTTGGCGTACTTTTTCCTCTTGGGCTCGTTGGATGGACCAGAGTCTTCGGAGGCTGTGAACAAATAATAAGTTTAAGCAACTCTCTTTTGCATCGGGTAATGTTAGTTAACACATTTGAAGTCATTCACATCATGAAATTTAAATAGATTAGAAAGCTAAAGTCAATCAACATAGAGGTCTCTGGCGATCTAATGAAGACGCTGATAGTGTTGTCTTGCTTAAGTGCTTATACCCTACTAATAGGATAAGCGAGCAAACTGCTTAACTTACAGAGGTTTGTTCCAAGAGCTTACTATTTTATTTATTATTATTTGGGTTAATCAACTTTTTGTTGTAGCTCGTTGCCATGGTAACGTCTTCTGGGTCACTCTTTAAAACTATGATTTGAAAGGATACAAGTCCACCAAAAATCAGTTTCATTGGTGCTAGAAGTATATAATTATAACATTTTTTCTAAAAAACTCCATCACTGTTGTCTCCTGGCTTACGGGACAGAATAACAACAACGAAAAGTTGATCCACACATTTACTAATCCCACGAATTCCTACTAATATTATGTGTGTTAGTTAGTTACTCCTTCACGCTGAGACAGCTGGTCAGATTTTGATGAAATTTGAAATGAATATAGCTCAAACCCTGGATTAACATATAGGATACTTTCATTCCGGAAAATATAAAAGTTCCCAAGGAATAACGATAATCTAAATCGATGCGGACGAAGTCGCGGGTAGAAGCTAGTGATATAATATATAATATGTTGATTGTATTTTGGGAGCCCTTCGACTCCCATAATTTTAAAGTTTCTATTTTCGAAAGTCAGAAATTGGTATTCATATTATTTTTAGTCATAATAATCAATAGTCATAATAGTTGTTAGGTATAACGCGAAATAAATATAATGATTAAGTACAATAATGTTACATATCATACAAGACAAAAGTCATAAAATTTATAATCATACTACCAAAAGGCATAAGTACCATTTATTTTTCATAAATATTGTAGGTCATATTTTTATATTTACTATTATTTTTTCATAAAATTTTATTCTCTAATGCTTTAAAGGACTAATTTTAAAATTCAGAAATTATACATGTCATACACAAGCAGCACACCGGCTTACAAAAAAATACCCCCCAGTTGGTGTATTTTGGCAATGGCATTCGATAGTTATAACTAATGAATAGGGGGTTAAGGAAATTATGACTATTGAAATTATGACCAAAGACAAAATGACGAGCAACGATTATGACAAACAACGGTATGGATCAACCAAATCGAAACATTAATGTTATGGGAGTCAATATAGACCCTGGTATTTTGGAGCAGCCTACTGATGATGAAGGCAACAGTACCTGCGTGCGGCAGCGGCGGGTGCGCGGCGTGCAGCGGCGCCGGGCCCTCCAGCTCCACGTCGGGCGCCGGGTTGGGCAGCGTCAGCCCCAACCTGGACAACTTACAGTTAGATGCCTATTCCACCGTCTGGGCGATGACGGCTGACCACTTCACTTATCAAGGGTGGTCTTCAAAAAATGTACAAAAATTAAGAAACGGTTGAAGTTAAAATTTTTTTGAAAACTACTTACGTGCAGTCTAATTGCCTTCTCTTTGCCATAAGTAAATAATAATTAAATAAACAGATATCGCTGTCAGGATTCTGAATCGGGTGACGAGAACGTGTCAAAAGTATTCTTAGTTTCTATTTAAATTCAATAAACCGCTCTTGCCAACAATATAAATAATTTCGCTCCCTTGTGACTAAATAATTTATACAAAAGCTGAGGTGGGTTATTATGACATAGCTACGCAGTTCATTTTACAGCGAGCGTAAAGGACAGAGCTATAGCAGTTATATAGCTGTCCTTTTCTCTCAGCGTAAACAGAACTGCATTCCTATGTCATAATAACCCCCAGATATTTTTTTCGAGAAAAACCGAGTAAAGACAAGTGTCTTCCTTACCTGGCCCCGATCAGGCTGAGGTGCGAGCTGGGCGCGGGCAGGTCGGAGTACAACGCCGCGCCGCGCGACAGCTCCTGCAGCCGTAGGGAATGTTGGTGGTGACCTGAACAAACAAGTCACACGTTACACAATGATCCTGATAGCATTTTGATAATAGATTGTATATTCCTCGGCCACCTGATGCATGTCACCGTCGCGTCGCAAATCAGCAATTCCAATTTGATGATGTCCACCTCCTCGTTGAAGGACACGTTGCGTTTCTGCTTCTCAGCCACGCCGCCATGGACAAGGAACACTAAAAACTGCTCAATCTAAAACTATAAGGAGTCTTACTGTGGTCAGCGCTCTGCAGCTTGAGCTTCCTGGGCAGGTTGTTGGCGTTCGGCACGATGGTGCTCTTGACGAGGTTGCGGAACCTGCCGATGGTCGGGTCGATGTCCTCGGGGTTGATGATGTCCACCTCCTCGTTGAAGGACACGTTGCGCTTCTGCTTCTTGGCCACGCCGCCATGGACAAGGAACGCTAAAAACTGCTCAATCTAAAACTATAAGGAGTCTTACTGTCGTCAGCGCTCTGCAGCTTGAGCTTCCTGGGCAGGTTGTTGGCGTTCGGCACGATGGTGCTCTTGACGAGGTTGCGGAACCTGCCGATGGTCGGGTCGATGTCCTCGGGGTTGATGATGTCCACCTCCTCGTTGAAGGACACGTTGCGCTTCTGCTTCTTGGCCACGCCGCCCGGCATGGTGGCGGAACGTTTAGTGCCCGTTGGAGGCTGGACATGAAAACCAAGTGATATAACTCGTCAACCAATAGAAGCAGTGCACTGATACGTCAAAGCTCGAGGAACTGTTTTGATTGGCTGATTAGCAAAGCCACTGTTTGGTTTGTTTGTACATAGACAAATGGCGTGTAGTGTTCATGCAGGACTTAATGCCACGTGATTGAGAACTACATTAAAACCGTAAAATTCAGAGATACCAAAGGGACGCGTTGAGTTAACACCTCACATCTTACCAATAAGAAATCAATTCGACTGTTTTGTTTTATTTTGAAAATAATATATACCTATGCTACTTTAAAAGATTTAATAAATGTTGTTATATTCAATATCTATCTCCAGATATGTGTTATAAAAACGTCGTTAACGAATAACTAGGTTATTGCGATATCAGAATTTGTTGCGTTATCACTCAGCGAACAAAAGGCATAGATATCCGGGACAAGCGACTGGGAGTTGTATAATAGCCCGACGTAGATTTTGCTGATCAAACGTTTTAGGGTTAAAATTTTCTCGGAAAAACTGTATTGCTATTGACGTATCACTAACTAAATAAAAGTTATCGTAACGTTGACAATACGATAACACGTCAAAAGCGATATGGTGGTCAATGGAATCGCAACTTAATCTATATTCTATACTAATATCATAAAGGTAAAGAGTTTGTTTGTTTGCTTGAACGCGCTAATCTCAGGAACTACAGGTCCGATATGAAAAATTCTTTCAGTGTTATATAGCCCATTTATCGAGGAAGGCTATAGGCTATATATCATCCTCACATAAACCGAAGCGAAGCGAGGGCGGGTCGATAGTCTAAATATAAACCTAAACCACTAGACCTGGGGACTTGAAATAGGGAGGGAGTATTCCTTGGATACTAAGGGTGCACTAAGGATTTTCCGAAAATCGACCCCCAACGGGAAGAAATAGACGAAGTAGCAGGAAACTAAATATATACGTAAGATAAGAAGTTGCGGGCGTGCGGGCAACACTCAGGAGCAACGAAAATGGGTCACTTTCTAAGGTAATTCAATACAAAGTGACCAGTTCTCATTCCTCTTGACTAGAGATAAAGTCTTGCAACGTTTCTACTGCGGATTATTTACCTTCATAACGTCGGTGCCGTCGTCCGTGGAAATACCCAACATGGAGATCCTTCGGTTGTGTGCCGTGTTGAATTCCGTTAAATTCTGCAAAATAATTTAGGCTTCGTTACTATCGTGTTAGAAATAACACAAAGATTAATATTATGCAATTATATTTTTAGAGGTCTGTTTCAATCAGACAGAAAACAAAAGATACTGGAATTCGTGCTAAATATTTTTGACACTCATTATTGTTTCTAGAATTGTATTTGCAAATAATAATAATGTAAAGAGTATCCAAGAAATATTAAATATATCCACTTTATATCCACTTTATATTAGTAGAGGATTTTCAATGAACATACGTACCTGTTATTTATCGACATCTTATTTATCGATATGAAATCCCTAGAACGTGCCTCGACTGTGTATAACTAAAAGCAATGAAGCTGTTCTTACATCTAATTCTGTCTGCGTTTCGGGAAGCCCGAGCAGAGCCCCCTCGGTCTCCGTGGGCAGGTCTTCCATGATACCTCGCGAGTTCCCAGTCGGCCGCTCCCTGTCCAGAAACAACACGGAATCATCACAAGACCTCAACAACAACAAACCTTTGATCATCAAAATTTTAAAGAACAAATTTCCCGGACATCTGACCAGCGGGAACTGGAGCAAAACATGCTCATTCATTTTTAAAGTGGACGCGTTAAACGACTTAAACGTTACAGTCTCGATTTGATAAAAGATTTTTATCATAAATCGTTAAATGTTCCATAAACATTTGATCGTATTTGTTATGTAATTTATGGGTATTGAAATACAAATTCAAACGGGAAATACCGCTTGAAGATTCATATCTTTGATTCACAAAACTTTCAGTAAAATTTTACCTTTATATTAAAAAACGCAGAATACTTAAAGTATGCTTAAAATATCTTTTAGCCTTATCTAACGTTGCGAAACTGAAATTTAACGAAAGCTGACGCACAAGCTAAATCAATTATCATACCACATAGTCATTATATTCAGATTTCGCACCTGGAACTATTTTTTTTTACAATAATATCTTACTATGTAATCCAGGACATAGGCTATCCGCGTGCCAAATTTCATTCAAATCGCTTCAGGCTTCACGCTTAATTCATCGACAAACAACCTGACAAATTTGAACTTTAATAAAAGTTTATTCCCGGTAAGAGCATAATATTCGTATGGGATAAGCCTAAGTATTATTTCTTGAGTCGGATATTTTCTATGCAATGTACGTACGTATGTATTTCTCTATATACGTATGTTTATCGTTGTCTATTACTTATAGAAGAAGCCTAGAGCTTAGTTTGAAACTAGGTCAATTTATGTAGGATTATCGCCTGATATTTATATATTTATTTTATTTTAATATGTAATGTTTAAAATAAAATAAATATATAGACGGTAATCAAATATTATGGTTGGTTCGGTATCGAAACTTATGTTTCTAGATTATAGTAATTATGTCAAATAAGCATTAAATTTTTTAAAAGTAACATAATTTGGTTTTAGAGCAAATAAATAGTTATAGCAACTGAGACGATATATATTTACGTAATATCTTCATAAACTTCTCGTACGGATGTATCCATTATAAACTATGTATAATCACAAATTGTTTATTCAATCATGGCTATAACAAGACAAAACCACTAATCCCGTACAAAATTTCGTTCAAATAACAAAGTAAATAGATGCCACAAATGCAACAAACTTCTGGTGTAAACACTTCATTCTGCTGTCAAAAATGACAGTGCATTTAAATTCTAAATAGGTTTCATTGAAGAGTTTTCACTAATATTCTTTGGTTTGGTGCGAAAGTTTTATAAATGCGAAAGCTTGGATGATTGTTTGTTACTTAAGACTGCGCCGAGCGTACGCCGCCGAGCGTCCAGTGGCGCCCTCATTACGATTATTGTGTTTTCTAATGAACTAAAGAATTTCCTTGCAATTAGAAGAAATATTTTTGTAGTACAGTTAAAAACAAAATTTATGGGATACGTAACAAACTTTAATAACAATTACCCTTTGAGTAGTCAGCTTAACGGAAAAAGGTGGGCACTTTTTTCCGTTATGTTAATAACTCGAAGGTGTATTGTTATTAAACTATATGATATACCCTATAAGTTGTGTTTTCATTTGTAGTACAAAAACATTTCGTCCAATTTCAAGAAAATACTTTAGTTTATTAGAAAACACAATAAAAGTAATGAGGGCGCCACTGTACATCCGGCGTACGCTCGGCGCAGTCCTTAAGACTGCACCGAGCAAACGTCGAGCGTCTGTACGTGGTATGCGCTGCAGTCGGGTTCGGACTTTACCCAAGCTTTTCCAGGTACCGCTTTTGTGTTTATGTTCTTCTTTGATAATAGAATAACATGATAATTTCACTTTTAGTTTAACACTTTCTACAACCATTGGGAGAAAACATAATACGGTATTTGACTAAAGTCAAATCAGCTTCTTTTTATGATACATCAAAAACGCTCCATTACTATGAAATTTATAGAGTTTACTATCTTATGATGTCACAATCAAAGAGCGTCCTTATTGTTGTATTTTATGAATTTAAAAATCGTAAAACAGCAAACATAAGTAAAAGATTGATATTTTCCTAGTATGTTTATAATGTTTATCTGTTGTTAGTGAAAAAACAATTAAATTTCACTCTTGTCAAATACCCTATTTTAGATTTCCTTTAGTAACCAAATGTACTACATTGTGTTCTTCCATTTTGTGCATGTAATAAACCCAAAATATTCAATTTACTGGTCCATCTTTACTTAAAAGAAAGAAAAATCCCATGCTGAGCATTATTTGTTGGAGTACTTTTTTTTTTAAATAAACTTTTCATGCAAATTACCTTATGATATAGTTTCTTGTGGATGCTCCGAAATGGAAATTAGAGTCGATAGGCAGCTGTGTGGGCTTATCGGCCTCCAGGCGCATCTGACCTATGTATGTGCCATGAGCTAAAAAAAATATAATAAATTAACTATCAATATCATACAATTTTCCTGGAACCTACATCCAAAAACTTCAATTAAAATGTTGACTACTCGTAGTAAAGGTTTGCTTCGTTCGTGTGAGTTTTCTGAAACAGCAATAAGTACATAATCCAGAATTTATTATATAAAACAAAACATTATCTAACTGATGGTGAAAACAGAATAATAATAATAATAATAATAATAAAATCTGTTTATTTCAATATTTGTGTTGAGTTTACAATTTTTACTTAGCCAAAATCTTTATCTATTTAAGATTATTTGGCTAAGTTAGTGAGGACACTATTATGAGACAAGTGTCATCGGCAAACTGGTATACCGAGGCGTGGGCAAATACGTTGCACATGTCATTCACATAAATTAGGTATTCGGTCGGACCGATTATTGATCCTTGTGCTGTCCCTTGGAGGGCCTGCGACATCTCACCTTGCTCTCCAGCAATGCTGACCATGTTATACCTATTCATGTGATAGTTCTTAAATAAACTTAGGGCCGGCCCCTGTATACCACTCTGCCGAAGCCTGTTGTAAAGAGTTTGATGATTAAGAGTGTCAAATGCCTTGCTAAAATCCACCAGCACCAATAAAACATGCTCCCTTTCGTTCAAATGGTTGTTAACCAATGGTTGTTATGGAATGAAACTCTGTTCAGTATTTGCTGAGATCATCGTAATACATACAACAGACAGACAAATGTGACGTGAGACTTTGTTTTATAACATGTAGTGATAAGGCAATTTGGTTAACAACCATTACCGCAATTGCTTAATATTGGTACAGTACAGTTGTTTTATTTCACAAAAGCTGGTTTGCCATACTAAAGCTTGTCCCAGAAAAAAGTGTCGCATATTAACTTGTTAAAAAATTCCACCAAATAATAAAATTAATTAAATTTTACAATACAGTTGTATTTGAATATTCTTAAAATACATTTTATTCCTTTAAACATCGGATTAAGTTTTGTTCATCCAGAAACTCCTTAATTTTGCTTTAACCCGTGCCATTAATTTTTGTACATCATCATCGGTGATTAATTTGGAAGCTTCATTCCATTTCCGTTTAAAGTTTTCCACTGAAGTGGCATTACTTTTGCGTTTTAAAAGCTTTTGCTTCATGCGAGCCCAATATTTCTCAATGGGCCGTAAGTCAGGGCAATTGGGAGGATTTTGGTGTTTTTCAACAAAATCGATACTATTTGCTTTGTACCACTCTATTGCCCGCTTCGTGTAGTGACACGTGGCCAAATCAGGCCAGAAGAGGACAGGTTTACTGTGCTTCCTAATGAATGGCAACAATCGTTTTTTAAGGCATTCATTCAGGTATATATCACCATTAATGGTTCCTTTGGCTAAATACGGTGTACTGCGTTTGCCACATGAACAAATCGCCTGCCACACGAGAACTTTCTTTGCGTCCATTTTTATGACCTTATACTCTTCATCAACAGTTTTTCTATCAGTGGCTGAATAATAGTGGTGTCCTGGAAGTGACTTGAAGTCAAGTTTACAGTAGGTCTCGTCATCCATAACAATACAATATTTTTTCTTATTAATTTCCGAATAGAGCTTTCTGGACCGGGATTTAGCCTCCGTTTGTTGTTTCGCACTTCTGTTGGGTACTTTAGCTTGTTTAAATGACTTAATAGAATTATGTTTTTTCACCCTTTGCACCGTAGATTTAGATGTTTTGTATTTTTTGGCGAAGTCCCGTACAGAAAGAGTAGGTTTCTTCTGTAACGCTGCCACAATGTTCCTCTCTATATTTTTATTTACAAACCCAGGTTTACGGCCACTTCCAGGCTTTCGCTGTATGCTACCACCCTCTCTGAACCGTTTTAAAACTCTTTGAACGGTTCTTACTGAGGTTTTAAGCTCTGATGCAATGTTTTTTACAGATATACCGCGATACTGAACATATTTGTACAGATTTTTTTCATGAAACTTTTCTTTAACTGACGACATCTTTGAAAATACGAGTACTGACATCTGTTTTTTTTATCTTAATTCAAATAATAGACAATATGCTAACTAGGAAAATAGTTTTCAAACCTATTTGATTGAAGTCTGACAAACAACCTTGGTTATTAAAAGCGACACTTTTTTCTGGGACAAGCTTTACTTGTATAATGTAGATCCACACGCATATTTTCGTTTAGTGTGTGCGTAGCTGTCCTTTCTAAGCAACACCGTAGGTTCTTGAGATACAATGTGGTAACTAAACGACACAGAGGTTCCACATTCAATGGCCAAAGTAGCTATAAAGAGTTGTGTTTAACACATTCACCGCCATGAATAACTATGCGCCTAACCGATTACAGCATATTTCTGCTTTGAAGCAAAAACTGCCTACGAACAGATAAGCAGACTAGCAGGTTACTGAAGCTGTCTTAAATGGATGCGTTAAGATCTTATTGAATATTTATAATGTACACTAAAAAAAATTTGCAAAACTTGACATTTGTCTTAGAAACTACAGGCCTCTCACATGTTTAAATACAATAATGAGTTCTCGCTACTGCCCTTACTTGTTTCCATTGAGGGTTGATTTTCGAAAAATCCTTACATCAAAGAATTATTCTCTTTAAATTTCATATCCCTTAGTTCAGTAGTTTGGGCTGTTCATTGCCTATCAGTCAGTCTTAACTTTCTTAAATGTACGAGTTAAAGAACAGTGCTGTTAAAATGGCATCCACTCAGCTTAATGTAAAGGTGAGTATCATGTGTGACTGGTATAGCTAGATAGCATACATTGCAATAATAAGCAAGAAAAAAAATAGTAAAATTTCTGATTCTCACCCAAGCACAAAAGTAAGAGCAAGACAGTAGTGAACCTCTGCATTTATTTACTCAAACCAACTATCCACTAAATTTAACTTTTATTTTTGAATATTTTTTTGGAGAAATTAAGGCTAGCTTGATTTTTTTTATCGACTAATTCAACTGTCATTGGCATAATGTCACATCAGACTGTTGCCATTTTCAATTTAAGAAAAAAGTTTTTTTTTACTCAGTCTCAAAATACTTACTGCTCCCTAAATCAACCAAGAAAGCTCTGTTCAGGTTTTTGTGATACACAAATGCAGCATGTACTCTTGAACAGCTAGCATGGTCGATGCAGAAGTCATTCATCTGGGGGTTCCGTCCAAATAAGTAGCATTTCTTCTCATCTAACATCAACTTCTGGATCAGTTTGTCACCTTTCAGTACATCTAAATGCAGCCCAGTTGGTGGTTTGCCAGCCCTTTAACGATAACCACAACATTGATGTATTTGTTATTCTGAACGAATATAAAACAGGATATATAAGGAAGCCTTGAGATTTTGGAACACATGTAGTAGTGACCTTTAATTAAGTTTAAAGTACATTTAATAAAGGCTTAATTAATTAAACTAATGATGCGTGTTGTGTGTATTTGCGGACGGGTTATGCAGGTAGAAAAACCGGTTACTTACCAATTAGGCACTTCGTAGTGGTTCGCCATAGTATAACTAGATTATTTTCTTAAATTAAGGCTATAAATAATCATAACATCACATAAAATTCATGAAATAACTACGAACATTTTCAGTATTAATACGGCGCCGCCGAATTGACAGTTGTAGCAATTGTCACAGATTATAGCCAACGTAGTGATGTTGTCTTAATTTCTGAACTAAAATCACATTCGAAATCAAAATTTTATTTAATACTGTCTAGTGGTAGCTTAAAATTAAATATCCATAAACAAAAAAAGAAGTAATATTGAATGAATGAATGAAGTTTTACATATCATTTTGGCAGCTGTCACTATCGGTCAATAAAATACTTAGAAAAATAAGTACAGTAGACGCCGTGTAGCCTACTGTCAAGCGTACTACTACTTTTGTGCACAACAAAGCTTGTAGCCAGATGCCCATTGGTCGTTGCCTGACATGTTTACCCTACAAAATTAGACGTATAGGTAGAATAACACTTTATTTGACGACGCCTATTCATTTATAAAACACATACCATAACATTCACTTTTTACATCTGTTTTGTTATTTTATTTTTTTGCTGGTATATAGGTAATCCGAATCCGGATTGATTCCATATCTTTTTTACTTTTGCCAAGAAAAGGAATTAAGCGACTAGTCGGATAAACAATTAAGAAAAGATGCTACTTAATTTAATCGGATCATTGTTGTTGTCTGCCCAACAGTCAGTAGTTTTTTGATTTTAGCCTTCGAAATATCGGCTAGATTTTATTGAAATAGGATAACAGATAGTATGCTATGGCGTGTGTATGTCATGGGTGCAAGTCTCGAATGGGAAGAAAGGAAAATTACACCAGAGGTATAAGCTTTCACAGGTGAACGACGTTTTTCAATGTAACTGTTTCTTTTTAGACGTAATGTGGTTGTTTTGTAAGTACATTTAGAAATATTTTGATGACCGTGTCAGTAACGCGCGTTAGTAGCAGTAATGTGGACGTTATTGTACACTCTCTCAAATATGTTCGCTTTTAATTCCCATGTATGTTTAATTTAAGACACAATAAATAGGTACAATGAGACCTCAACCTTGTCTGTAGCTATGTAAGAAAGAATATAATAAATCATTTTTATCTTTTATCTTAATAAACCTGATATCCAACAACTAGTGAAGTGTTATTTAATCCCAACATTACATGGCGATCTGGCCAGTGCTGCCACCATCTGTATAGTGTCTTCAATTTTCGAACTCCCACCCCAATACTTCATTTTTCGTACATTTACACAACGAAGCAACGTCAATTTGAGGAACATGGAACGCTTTCTAGTCGTATTTTGGACACACTACTTATAAAGCCTTTAATATAATACCTACGTTAATATATTTTATTCATTTTTTAATATTGCTATACCCTTATAGAGTCATGTATAGCATTATACTACGCTGTAAGATTACTGTAAATACCATGGATGCAATAAATTGAAAGTTGTTTATCTTTTATCTTTAATATGAATAATAAGTAAAGCTAATTTATCGATGAACCCCACATCCCGAGCTGCAAACTTATGCACTCTAACGAACAGTGACGACATACGCTTTCCAAACGTAAACAACGGTACACTTTTCAAAGCGGTCGTAGAGGCTGACCAGCGAGTCGTGGCACAAGTATTATTGTCTAATTGTTTACATGGAATAGTAGATTGTACAACAAGGGCATAAAACAAACCATTTTTTCCCGAGACTTATGGTATCCAACCGAGCCGGCATTCGAGGTTGGATAATTAAGTCGAGGATAAAATGGGTTTTAAGACCGAGTTATACACTCTGCTTTTCACTTCGATTACGAGGAAATAAAACAGTGATAACTGATAACTGATAATGTAAAAACACTTTAATTAAAATGTCTGTTCAATAAGTTCTTTTTAATTTTTTTCCATGAGTGTGTTAGGTGTGAGCATTATTTCCTCTTCACTAGACGACATTTTAACTAAATTCCATAACACAACAAGTTTTGCAAAGAAAATAACTAATTAATAGTCCAAAACCTCTTTCCCGCTGTATTTCTGTCTATTTTTTTTTTATTTTCTGTTTGCTATTTTTGACTTAGGTCGAACGCAATACTGCCAAGTTTATACCTACGTTGATTTTTTAATGTTCTTGTTAATAATGCTTGTTTTTAATAGTTTTAAATTTATTTTTTGTTAGATGCCACTACGATGCAAATATAAATAAAATTAAAGTAAATTTATTCAAATAACATGTTTATTTAATGTAGTCACCTCGTCAGTCTGGCTGTAGGGCTTAATTGTCTTAGTCTAGATGACGACAACCATTTATGCACTAGTGCATAAAATGCGATTTTATGCAGCCTATACCCAGCATAAAGAAGGACTTTACGAGCATGAGAAGTGAAAACAATTTTTCCTATGAAACAAGTTATGATATTTGCGTACGTATCTATCCAGTCGTTATGCATTTCGTGTTACCATAGGCCTGTTTTATAAAGCTACAAATTCCAATTTACTGGTTACAAGTTTCCATTTGACACAACCTCTACCAATGACAACCAGCCATTTGAGCAGTGCTGCCAGTTTAAACCTTAGCTTAGCTTTATGAAACGTGCCCCAGCGAGTGATATTTTAATTTTGCGCCCATTTTTATGTGTCATTGAGT
This sequence comes from Acleris laterana, assembly GCA_963966035.1. NCBI lineage: Eukaryota > Metazoa > Arthropoda > Insecta > Lepidoptera > Tortricidae > Acleris > Acleris laterana. The sequence continues at coordinate 5,220,941 of OZ014458.1, read as the reverse complement.
ATTGAATATGTATTTTTTTTAACAAAGGTTGTACTCCGTCTATTGTACTTATTGGTCTGAGGTACAATCCGTGCGTTTTAGTTTTTTGTTTTTGTTGTCAGACCCTTATAATCTGTGTTGTTGACCGCTGTTAAAATACTGTATTGAATATTGATGTTGTACTCTTACTCTTGTAACTGAAGCTTTCCAACCAGATACCAAATAAATTGAGTCAAAATGGTGTGTAGTGAAGAGGAAGCCGATATAGAATGGGACGTCGACATGGAAATCCAACTGTTTTACGCAATGGCGAACCATAAGCCGGTGGGCATCAACAGATTCTTCCATATGGCTTCTATTTGTTTCAAACTCTCCGACTCCGTAACGAAAGAGCTCTCCACGTATGATGTTTGGAAGCATTTAAGGTCTTTGTACGATATATCCATGCTTTACGACACAGAACCAATACCATTTCCTCATGGTGATATAGAGTTCAATTTGTGTTCGGACAGCGAGTACGAAGCAAGCATCAAGCAGAAATGTAGGGATGTTATTGATGAAAGCGAAGGTAATTGATACTACTTTTGTGCTATAAAATAACCTGCAACGCAATGGTATTTTTTTCTAACTATAAACATATTTATCTAACTTGATTTAGCATTGCACCTTGAAGTCCGAAGCTCCTCGCCTAAGCCATCGACCCCCAGAAGCAGTTCTCGGGGCACTGCCTCTAAAGACAGTACTCCTAAAGGTAGCATTTCATTTGTTTTATACTGGTCATGGCATCATTTTATCATTTCTGGCTTTTTTTTGTAGTAACAGATGTAAGTAAACAGTAGTTGGTGCAGATAAAGGTAAAGTAAAAATGGGTAAATATGTCTAAAACCTAACAAAACTTGCTTGTGTGTGTTTAAAAAAAAGTATACCTGGTTAAGATAGTAAAGTTAAAAATGGTAACATCAGAGTCAGTTGTATCACAAAAATTAGTAATAATTTTTTGTACTGCCTTCATACACTAATAGGCTGTATCTCAAATTCAATTCTCATCCATTGGTAATATAATGTAATTACACTTGCTACAGGAGTTTTGTCTGAGATACCACCATTTGTCTTATAGCTGTAGAGTTCATTGCAATGAACTGTTACTGTTCCTTAATTTTAATTCGTAATTATGAACACTTTTTTTAAACTATCTTTTGAAGTTTACCTTTATTTGCCTACAAATATATTGAAGTAAAGGAGGTGCTCAAACATTACTGACAGTGAAGCAGAAGTATTTTGAACACCTTTTCTGCTCCGGTTAATCACTACGTATATTTTAAAACAAACTCCCGCATCTGTCTGTGTGTTTGTGGTGATCTCAAAAATTACTGACCAGATTTCATGCGGTCACCATCAGTTTTATAATTATTCACAGAAGGTTTTTATGTATAACAAATTCAGGTCTATGTACGGGTTTTACAGAAATCTTACATAAACCGAAGCAAAGCAAGGGTGGGTCGCTAAGATTACTAGTACGTAGTTTGTACTTAGTCAGACATGGTAACAATAAAAATCGCTGTACATTTTGAAACCTTAATTTGTCTATGAATCCCAGACGTTCAGTGTTTATGCTAAAACACCCACATTTACACAAAGTACCTTGGTGTATACGTTGTAGTCTTTAGCCATGAAAATGTTTGATCAATGTGTTGTTGGTTGTGTGATCTCACAACAGCAGTTCAGTTGAAAATACGGTGACATTTTATATGGAATAGTAAGATGGTTTAGATAATTTCACATACAGTCAATAGCATAAATAAGCGATCATTTAGGTACCTTGTCACTTTAATGCCGTGTTTGAAATGTTATACAAAATTGTGAAATGATTGAAAGCGACAAGGTAACAGATATGATCACTTATTTATGCTGTTGACTGTACAACACTATAAATGCAACATAAAATTAATTGTCATAATGTATTTTTTTGTCTAAAATATTTCCGCATATTTTATTAACATCATCTATTGTGTAAATTTGTTAGGTTAGGTTAGGTTAAAAATAAATAATTAAATAAAACCTTATTAATTGTAAAAACTGTTTTTGACCAAACAATTTTTAACAAAACAATGCATTATGACAAACAATGTTTATGTCGCTCGATATAGGCCCGTAATACATATCACAAGACTTGCATGACATCCGAAAACACAGGAAGTGGGAAAAGATCACTGCATGGGTAAATGGAGTGTGAATGGGATGGTGTGGATGCTGCATGCACGGTTTAAGTATAAACATGCAGAGATGATATTAAGGTGTGGGTTTTTTTGGTTGATGTCACAATTTTGGTTGCAGTTTTTTTTATGTGCTTGGTAAAAAGTGTATTTAAAGTTACAGGTACGTAATTACTATTCCATAATCTGAAAATTCATGGCAATATTGTTAGAGTTCAAGCCACTTTCAATTTTAGTTTTGCTGATTTAAAATAATCATGGCCCTTAACATTTACTAAATAAAATGTGTCTTGCACATTGAATGCTGTTAACGCCAGCCACCGCCACCAGAGGGCCGCGCTGCAAGCCGCTCGCGCCTCCCGCGGCGCGGCCCAGGCCGCGCCCCTCCACACCACTACGCCCAGCGAACTCACGCCGAACGCACGCTCCCTCTATTTAACGCATTTATTAGGAGAAGCTGTAATATTTTATTCGCATTTCATTCATTATACTCTTCAAGCCATCGCCATTGGTATTATTTTATACAAATGCAGTATCAGTATATATAAAAGACAAACCTGACTCGCTGACTTATATATCAACGCACAGTTCTAACCGCTGGGTCTAGATCCAAATTTGGCACGTAAGTTCCTTATGAGGTCTTTGGGTGCACTAAGAAAGGATTTTCCGAATGTCAACCCCCAACGGGAAGAAATAGGGGGGGATTCGGTACAAAGTCGCGGGCGTCCTCTAGTGTTGTATAAAATGGATGAACAGTGGCATCGCATGCCTTCTGTTTTTTTAATTGTGTAAATTGAAGTTTTTTTTTTTAACGGCTTTCACTCTTTGCTGAGTTGGCAAGTTGTAGACATACACACAATTATTATTCATTAAATCAAAAAAAAATGTGGCAGTTCAAGACGATCATAACAAAAAAAACTAGTTCTATGTTTTCTCACCTAAACTGTCTCCTACAACATTATAGTTAACTTAATCGATGGCCGTTTAATGTTGTAGCAGTTCCGGCGGGGCGCAAGGACAGCGTGGGAGCGACCGCCAAGTCCCGCAAGGAGAGCGGGAGCTCGCACGCCTCCACCGACACGCCGAGCATCAAGTCCGAGAAAGATTACGGTAACTGGAACTATCTAAGTATATATCTATAGAAATATCAGGGGATGCATATTGACATGATATTGATATGAGAAAAAAAATCACTTCACACATGGGGCGCGTCAGAAATAGTTCCAACGACATTCTGAATATGATTGCTGGTAGATATGACTGCCACATCTTTATCTATTGGGTTTCACAGGTCTCCAGTGGTATAAGGTATATTAAATAATCCTAGTACCCTTGTTTTTGCTTTGTAAATATAAAATTGTAACTAACCTATTTTTAAGTAACATGTAACTAACCAATATTATGGCCTATGGGCAATACTCGTAGCCTGAAATAAATGATTCTATTCTATTGACGGTTCCCCTATGGAATCCGTAATCGTCATTTGTCGTAATGCATCGTTTGTCCGAATTTTCGTGTATCCTAAAGCCATGTTGCGCTTATTTTTTTTTTGCGTTGTTATAATACAACCCTTGCCTAACCAAACCGCAGATATAATTGGAATACTTAAAAAGTGGCCTGACTCAGCTGAAAACTAGTTTAGGGTAAATGAAAATTCGGACAAACTATGTGTTAGGACAAAATGTTAGGGATCTCGAGGGACACCCAAATTGACCTATAGTTTGGTCAATCCAGGGTGATGCCAACGTGACAGCTCATATCTGTGCCTCCTGTGACAAGTGATACAACTCGAAAAACACGATTTTACAGGAGAGCGAAAACAAGTTTAAAAAAAATACTGCTTCTAAACGAATAATTTGATAACATATAATATCACTTTATTAACTGGTTTGACAAAAATAATGATACAAGTTATAGATTTTGAGATATTCAAAGAAACGTCCATAATGTATCATTTTACATTTCAGATTGATTTATTTAACCCGTGTAAGATGATACAACTCGAATTGTATTATTTAACACAAAAAAGTGTAATCAAGGAGCTCTGGTGATGACTGATACAACTTTTTTTTGAAACCTAAATTTTTCTCTTATTTCTTGAGTTAGAGGCCTAACCTGTATACACAAGTTGTAGGGAATTGAATTAGTAATATTTCTTAAAACAAACGGACATAATAAAAGAATTTTTAGTGAGTTGCATCATTTATCACAAAATAAAAACGTAATTTAAACCGTGACTAATGTTACATATCGAGTTATTCTTGGGTCTGATTACGAATAAACTTGTGTCAAATAATACAAGTAAGTAATTGATTAAAACAAATAATAGCAATCATGATATCTTTGTACTAAACATGATGACATTAAATCACTGAGTAAACAAATTAACTTACACTCTTTAATTTCAAAGCAACATTACGATGTTGCAACCATATAGTAGGTAAATTAAACTGTAAATATTGTCATTCAAATCAAAAACTATATAGACCTACACAACAAATCAAATAATAATTCTCAATAATCACCTACAAAACATAAAAATAATGATAACTAAACCTCAGCTAGGTAAGAAATAAAGTAATTTAAATTAAGCTCGCCGTCAGTCGAAGTAGGAAGTACGAGTAGGTAGTTAAGTGACATAACGCTGGTCCACCTGAATTTCATACTGAATTTGATACAATAATTTAAGTCACCACAAAACAGTAGCATTTACTAACCTGCCACTTCACAAAATAAAACACGTTGGTTGGTAAATACCTATTTCTCTCCGTCGAGAGATTTTTACCGTTTTTATCTTCTGTCATAATATTTTTCACAAATAACTAGTTAGCGGCACACATGTAGATCATAATATCTGTGCCTCCTGTGACAAGTGATACAACTCGAAAAACACGATTTTTCAGGAGAGCGAAAACAAGTTTAAAAAAAATACTGCTTCTAAACGAATAGATTTTTTTGAAAATTGCTACCTATTTTTATAACATATAATATCACTTTATTAACTGGTTTGACAAAAATAATGATACTAGTTATAGATTTTGAGATATTCAAAGAAACGTCCATAATGTATCATTTTACATTTCAGATTGATTTATTTAACCCGTGTAAGATGATACAACTCGAATTGCATTATTGAACACAAAAAAGTGTAATCAATTAGCTCTGGTGATGACTGATACAACTTTTTTTTGAAACCTTCATTTTTCTCTTATTTCTTGAGTTAGAGGCCTAACCTGTATACACAAGTTGTAAGGAATTGAATTAGTAATATTTCTTAAAACAAACGGACAAAATATAAGGATTTTTAGTGAGTTGCATCATTTATCACAAAATAAAAACGTAATTTAAACCGTGACTAATGTTACATATCGAGTTATTCTTGGATCTGATTACGAATAAACTTGTGTCAAATAATACAAGTAAGTAATTGATTAAAACAAATAATAGCAATCATGATATCTTTGTACTAAACATGATGACATTAAATCACTGGGTAAAAAAATTAACTTACACTCTTTAATTTCAAAGCAACATTACGATGTTGCAACCATACAGTAGGTAAATTAAACTGTGCATATTGTCATTCAAAACAAAAACTATATAGACACCTACACAACAAATCAAATAATAATTCTCAATAATCACCTACAAAACATGAAAATAATGATAACTAAACCTCAGCTAGGTAAGAAATAAAGTAATTTAAATTAAGCTCGCCGTCAGT